>JABUQX010037908.1:0-5000 GCA_015478945.1 Trachelipus rathkii
TAACAGGATATATTTTAATGTCTCAGTAGTACGAAAATAAAGAATAAGACTAAAGACTAAAGACTAAAGACTAAAGACTACCTATATATCTGTTATTATTATTAATTATTTTTATTATTATTATTATATTATTATTATTATTATTATTATTATTATTATTATTATTTATTATTATTATTATTAATAATTTTTTTTTTTTTAAAAATTTTTTTGTATTATTATTTATTATTAAAAAAAAAAAAAAAAAAAAAAAAAAAAAAAAAAAAAAAATAATTATTATAAATTATTATAATTATTATATTATTATAAATTATTATAATTATTTAATTAATTATTATATTATTGTTATTATTATTTATTATTATATTATTAATTATTATTATTATTATTTTTTTATTAATTAATATTATTATTATTATTATTTTTATTATTATTATTTATTATTATTATTATTATTATTATTATTATTATTATGATTATTATAATTATTATACTATTATTAATTATTATTATTATTGTATTTATTATTATTATTATCTTATATTATTATTATTATTACATTATTTTATTATTATTATTATTATTATTTTATTATTATTTATTAATTAATTATTATTACTCATTATTATTTATTATTTATTACTTATTATTATTTATTGATTATTATTATCTTGTTCGTATTTTATTTTCATATTATTATTATTAGGTTATTTATTAATTATTATTATTATTATTATTATTATTATTATTATTATTATTATTATTATTATTATTATTATTATTATTATTATTATTATTATTATTATTATTATTTATAATTATTATTTTTTTTTATTAATATTAATTAATATTATTATTATTTGTTAGTAGTAGTAGTTAGTAGTAGTATAGTCTTTTTTTTTCTTAATGGCATGATAATTCTTTCTTCCCATCTCTCTTTTGTGGGCTTAATAAAGCATGTGGAAAAAATCCTTGGGCTATTTTCCATGAAATATGTTAATATCTTATATAGTATATGCTATACGTTATATGTTGTATGTTGTATGTTGTATGTTGTATGTTTTATGTTGTATGTTGTATGTTGTATGTTGTATGTTGTATGTTTATGTTGTATGTTGTATGTTGTATGTTGTATGTTTGTATGTTGTATGTTGTATGTTGTATGTTGTATGTTGTATGTTGTATGTTGTATGTTGTATGTTGTACTGCTATCATCTTATCATTGTAAATCCTAATTAAATACTGGTGTTTCTATAATAGTTCAGTTCTAACACCTACCCTTATTTCAACTGATCATTATTCCGCTCTCTCTGTCATACTGTTTACCTTTCACCTCTATTTTCTTTATTTCGTAAAACATCCTACAAAAGCAATTTAGAACGAGCTTAGTGTTAGTTGACGCTGACTTGGAAGCAATTGAACTTCTAATGTTTTCTCTTTATTTTTATCTTTGGCTCGCAAATTGAAGGTTGTTTTAAACTGATTTAAGAATCATTTCCATTTTTCTATCTGATTGAGAAATTTTCCGTCCACTTCAACAATATTCGAAAATACCCAACCAACTCAGACCATCGTCTGTTTTTAAATACTGCTTGCTATTTTTTTGTTAGGGAGGGGGAGGGGAGGGGAGGGGGGGGGAGGGGGAGGGAGGGAGGGGAGGGGAAGGGGAGGGGAAGGGGAGGG
Organism: Trachelipus rathkii; assembly: GCA_015478945.1. NCBI lineage: Eukaryota > Metazoa > Arthropoda > Malacostraca > Isopoda > Trachelipodidae > Trachelipus > Trachelipus rathkii. The sequence goes on from JABUQX010037908.1 coordinate 1,684, forward strand.
GAGGGAAGGGGAGGGGAGGGGAGGACTTTTCTTTGGATGAGTTTCACATTTCTTCTCCTAACTGTAACTAACTTGTAACAGGTAAAAGATTGATGCTGTATCACCTTCATGAAGCATCCACCCTAGTAGTTTTGCTCTGTTTATTGGTGTCGTTCTGGGGTACTTATCTATGGATCATATATCTGGTTGTAATGTTTCCTCCTCATATATCTTTCTTGAAAAAGTGAAGAATAGGAATTTTCGTGTCTTCGGATGATTGTTACTTTGCAGAAATTGAGAAAAAAAATAATCGAGTTTCACACTTTTTTGCAACTTCTTTATGTCAGTTCTCATTTATTTTGAATTTATGAATAGATTTTTTTCAAGAGTCTGGTAAATGAAATGGACATACGATGAACGTTTTGCAGAAGGTGATGTGTGATGTTGTTATTAAGACTTGGAAAAATTTTTAACCTATTTAGAAATATATCCCGTTTAGACGATAGTTCCCTCAATATACCTCTATCTTATTGATAAGTTTAACTTTCTTGTTATCCTTTCTCTATTATGTAAGTTTAATCCATTGTGCGAGTCACCTTATCACAATCATTTAATCTATTACGGTATTGGGGCTTCCCGTATTATTTGGTATAGTCGTGATCTCTAGATATATTTGGGTGTAGCTGAAACTTCTCGAAATATTTGAATGTAGACAGAGCCCTTCAAATTATTGGGTGTGTAGCCAGAGTATCACGTATGATTTGGGTGTAACTACAGTATTTGGGTGTGCCTGGAGCTTTTCGAAAGATTTGCATGTAACAGGATCTCCCGAATTATTTGGGTGCGCCAGAAACCTCTCGAAGTGTTTGGGTATATCAGGATTCATACGAAGTATTTCGATGTAACCGGAACTTCTTAAAGAGTTTATGTGTAGCATGAGTCGATGACGAATCCAAAAAATCTTTCGTATTTACTTACGCCCTTGTGTTCTTACTTTTCACTCTTTCTTTTTCACATTTTTTTTTTATTTATTAGAATTATTGTAACTGTTTCATCTCAATGATAAAATATATAATTTTTTATATTTTAGGGAATTTCTAAATTTTGAATAAAAACGAAATATCCACTTTTGAATTTCCAAAACATTTCCTTTTATTTTTAAATTCCATTAATAAATGACCTTACATATATAATATGCATTTTTAATGTACACATTTAAATATATAAATATAACGATGTTCCTCCGCTATTCCCCATTTCTCAGAATAGATATTTTAAAATTTTCGTTAACCTTGAATTCTTGCTAAAATTTAATAATTTTCCGTTGGTAATGAAATATTCGTTTGCTGAATATAAATTCAGTGAATATATTGTATTCTTTTTTGCTATGTTGCATGATATCGAATAATCTTTGTGGATTTCTGTTCTTTGTTAGGATTAAGTCGCGAACAAAATTAATTTTCCCATCTGCTTATTATTATTTTTATTATTATTATTATTATTATTATTATTATTATTATTTTATTATTATTATTATTATTATTATTATTATTATTATTATTATTATTATTATTATTATTATTATTAATTATTAGAGAGAGAGAGAGAGAGAGAGAGAGAGAGAGAGAGAGAGAGAGGAGAGAGAGAGAGAGGAGAGAAGAGAGAGAGAGAGAGAGAGAGAGAGAGAGAGAGAGAGAGAGAGAGAGAGAGAGTGGGTCGTCACATCAAGCTCCATTTGGGAACTATGATTCATTTCATCCGCTTACGCATATAATCCTTTCGGGAGTTCTGAGGTAGGAAATTCGAAAGAAGAGTTATATAGGAAGATTCCGAAGTGTTGGAATAATCCTGCAAGCTATCAGAGAGTTGGTAGGTAGGCTGTTCAATAGATGTGATTTGTCAATCGTATGAAGTTCGCTGCTTTTGTCAACAGGAAAAGACCCTTTGACGAGGTCTCTTCGTGAGTTTGGCATTTTTGTACATCTGCTTGTGTCAGGTGTGTCCTGCTTTAGAAACTTTGACATGTTTTGCATTTTAAGCGAATTAATTTTTAGCTTGGTGGTTAATTAATCTTTTCTTTGTGTTTAGGACCATCTTTTTCAGGAAATTGAATAACTGTGGGAGACAGATTAGGGGACATAGATGCAAGTCTCTTCTGTGAGTCTGAGTGAACTCAACGGGAGGGTATAGGACAAAATGTCTTGGCATGAAATGCTCACCAAGCTTTGTATTGGATGAACCCACTTAGGTATCATTACTTGAGTTTGTAAACTAGTATCTACGGAGTAAGGGGGTTGTTAATGATATTTTAAACTGAAGATTGGATCAAAGTGCTGTTTTGGGTTATTTGAGAGTCACCATCAGTAGTATAGGGCAATGCGAGCGGTATGTTAGCAGTATGCTTGAGGCTTCACAAGAATTTAGGAGGAAGAGTTCTACTGGAATGGAGTTGTGTTGGTTGGTAACAAGCGAGGCAGGCGGCTGCTGCAATTGTAGCTAAGATTGCTTTTGTCCTTATGGATGATTTGTCTTTGAGACTGGCTGTATTTAGCATCTCTGTATCTGCTTAATTTTTGCATGGGTAAATAACTCCCAAGGGACTCTCCGTTCAAAACAGGGTAAGGACGGGTCATTTTACGGAAGAGGCCACTGTGGTCCTCCACAGTTTGCAGTCTGGCGTGTTTTCAACGGGATGTGAAATTCTTCTCCGAAGACTGGGATATGTCATCGGTCCCCTACAGTATTTTCGAGGATGACCCAAACCTTTGGCATTAAAGCAAGTCTAGTCCGGAATAACGTACGAACGCAGTAGCTTGCAAAGCCTATTTTCATCTTTAAAGGTAGATAAGGGTTGCTAAAGGTCAACAGTAAACGAGGATTTGGGGTATCAGGCGAGTCCCAACGAAGGGGAAATCTTTAAACGATGGTAACGGAAAATCTTTTCTGCTGGAGATTTCTTAAAATGACAGCAATATATTCGTTTTTCTGTTCTAAAGAATAAATAGTGCCTTTGAGTGTTTCTATCTTCTTCAGGAGTGGAAAAAAGAGGGATATTTCCGAGAGCCGTTAAATATGAGAAGATGGAACTTTGATTTTGGGTAGTAGCTTGAACGAGAAGAGACCCATTTCTCATCAATGTGACTGGGGGTGTCTTCAACTCTTAAAGCTTTTTCAACTGCATCCATAAGATTAACGGTTCTTTGCTCAGTAAGAACTCTGGAGGTAGTGGATCGCAATAAGTAATATATCGGGAATGATGTGTCAGCTGGTATTCCCGGAGGGGGAGCATGATATGGAGTTAGCAAATGAGAACGACTATGACGGGGGACACCTTTTCG
>JABUQX010037908.1:15000-17459 GCA_015478945.1 Trachelipus rathkii
ATATATATTTTATATATATTATAATAGTACTATAATATTATATATATATATATAATATTTATATTATTTATATATATATATATATATATATATATATATATATTATATATAACATAAATATTTTAATATATATATTATATATATATATATATATATATATAATTATATATATTATATATTATATTATATATATATATAATATATATATATATATATATATATATAATATATATATATATAATAATATATATATATATAGTATATAATATATATGTAGGTATGTGGTATTGCATATGTATGAATTTGGGATATTATTATTATTATTATTATTATTATATTATTATTATTTATTTATTATTATTATTATTTTATTATTATTATTATTATTATTATTATTATTATTATTATTATTATTATTATTATTATTATTATTATTATTATTATTATTATTTTAATAATATAATATTAACGCTTGGAAAATTTTATTTATTTTTTTAACATTTTTCTTAAAAGAACTTTTCATTTTATATTTAAAAATAAAAAGGAAAATCTTCTCCTGCTCGAGAGACAAAACCATTTAAAATGTCCCCATAGGATATAATGGCTTATATGTGGGAATCAAATGGAAACAATTATTTTTACTTAAATATATAATTTTTTTTTTTAGATTTTTTTTTTTTTTTTTTTTTTTTTTTTTTTTTTTTACCATAATGATTCGAGTAATATCGATATCATAACGATACATACAAATCGACATGCTAGACATCGTTACTTAAAAAAATAATTTCGTTACTCGTTATTCTGTTACTCGAAAAAAAGTAATTCTCGCGTTACAGTTATTCTGTCTTCTTTGAGAAAAAAGTAATTTCTTACTCATTACGTCTATTACACCGTTCTATCGATCTGGAAATGGCAGCTGCTTGGATTTCGGTATATCAATTTTATACCTTCTCTCATCAAGATGCTCGTCGCGCCACGGAATGGCTGATCCTCTGCACACTATTATATATGTAGAGAAACATACGCGCATATGGGGACAACGATGATCAAGTTATCAATGATCACGAGTTAAACATGATATGGATACTTGATTGCTATTGGATCTTATAATTTCCCATTAGCAGACAAAATGTTTTCGCTAGCTCAAATAGAAGTTACTGAAAACAAGATTGAGCAGTTCATATATATACATATTAATACATTATATATATAATTATATATATTATAGTATAATATATATATATATATACTATATATATATATATATATATATATATATATTATATATTTATATAATATATATATATATATAATATATATATATAGTATAATATATTTATATATATCAGACAGAATATAAAGTAACGAGTAACGGGCTGACCATAAAAGGAAACAATTTCTTATTCCGTTAAAATGAAAGAAAAGCAAAGTGTACGTTACTCCGTTACAGAAAAACGTAACTTCGTTAGTAACGGAGTAACGGACTTGTGCCCACCACTGAATGAGTCACATGGAGATTTTACTCCAAAATCCAGCGGGATTCGAACATTGACATCCGCGTCGCGTGTAACAATAACCTGATGCTCTAACCACTAGGCCATCCACGTCCCCAAAAAAGAACGCTTCAAGCGTAGTTTTAAAGCACCCGGTTTTCTCATCCCATAATTGCTGGAATGAGTCATAGGAGATTTTACTCTCCATCAGCGGGATTCGAACATTGGACACCGCTATGCAGTGCTAACAATAACCGGATGCGTCTAACACTAGGCCATCCACGGTCCCAAAAAATAAACGCTTCAAAAGCGTAGTTTTTAAAAGCAACCGGTTTTCTCATCCCATAATTGCGGAGTACTCAAAGGCCTGGCCCCCATTTTGTTTTGCAATTTTTTGCTTTTTTTTTATCGTCTTTTTTTATTTTTTTTATTATTATTATATTATTATTATTATTATTATTATTATTATTATTATTATTATTATTATTATTATTATTATTATTATTATTATTATTATTATTATTATTATTATTATTATTATTATTATTATTATTATTTTCTTAGTTCGTTACATTTCGGTGTGTGTCTTTTCGCTTCGTGACCGTTTTGTTTCGTAAAATTTTATTTAATTTATTTTGTTTAGATTTTTCTTTTATTTCCGTTCATTTTTTTTATTTTATTGCAATTTTTTGTTTTTTAATTACTATATTATGTCATTTTAATTGTTTAATATTATTTTAAATTTTTATTTATTCATTTTATTTTTTGTTATTCTTTTATTTTCGCTATTTTTTTGTTTTGTAAAAATTCTTTTACGCTGACATGTCTGCCAATCAGACAGAAAAATCATCCCTTCATGCTGTTATGAGCTTCATAGAAGTGAACTTGATCTCAAAAATACACATACTACAAAAACACACATACTACAAAAAACACACATACTCCAAAAATACAAATACTTACAAA
>JABUQX010037909.1:0-27500 GCA_015478945.1 Trachelipus rathkii
TTATCGTGTCGAGAAGAGTTGTCTGTTACGAATCATTCAGATCATATGGATGCGTCCGTCCACAATTTCGTCCCCGAGATTATAATTGTCGTCCGACAGCAAAATCTCTTCGCGATTTTTCCAGAAATGAGGATGCCAGCGATGTGCGTTACCATTTAACGGACCTCTTCCTCACTTCCAATTTGCCCCCAATGGTGCTCTATCCTTTTCTTTTTTTTTTTAGTCCGTTAATGTTTCATGTTCTTTTTTTTCTCATTTTTTTTGGTACTGGTCAATTTGTTGATTTGTAAGTCAAATATTATAATTGTATATATTTGAATTTAATTCATTATTATTATAATAAGTATATAATTTAATAAATAATTATTATCATTTAATAATATTATGAATATAATAATTAATAGATAAATAATTTATATCTAATAAATTATATTATATAATAATGATTATTAATTATATATATTAATTAACTTAATTGTTATATAATAAATATATATTAATGTTATATATTTAATGAAGGTTATGATAATAATAGAAATGATAGTAATAATAATAATAATTTAATTAATACGTTTTTATTTATAATATACTAATTATATGCATAATGGAGGTGATTAATATTAACTAAATGAGATAATCATAGCTAATTTGCAATAAATGGGCTGATTATATATAATTAATAATAATAGTATATTGAATAATAATAATAATAATATAATAATGATAGTAATAATAATAAATAATAATATCAATAATAAGTTACCGTCTATTAAATTTACATTAGAGAGGTATTGCTAAAATTAATAACGGTAGATCATAATACTAAAATTTATAACTAATTATATGAGATCATAGAGTTTCGAATAATAATACTGGATAAGGTGACATGTATGATGTTTCATCGGAGTTATGATGGATCATCGGAATGAGTTGATGGATGGATTAGAGTATTCCTGATTGGAGTGAACGAGATGATGATGATGATAGGGTATCGTTTTCTTGCGGGGTAGCATGGTAGGCTAATCTAGAAAAAGATATCCGTTTATGTTTGTTAGCTTAGGGAGGCACTGGAGGTATTTTGTAGGCTGGGTCTCTTTTTTTTCAGATAAGGGTTCCTTTTGGGTTATATTTGGAATAGGGTGGTGGAGTCTTTGTTAACAGTTGTTTCGCCTGAAGGTGACAAATATTGGGTTAAGAGGAATTGGCCGTCCCATCTTGTGCTTTAATTGACGTGGATAACCAGGCGCGGGTGTGACATTTTTCGAGTATTGGCCAAAGGATGAACCTAAATATTATCGAGTAATATTTTGAATGCATACGCTCTGTCTGTTTGGTGTCTAATTGACTATACACTTTTGAAATAATTTACAGCTTATGGATTTAATGTTAAATACATTAGGTATATCCAAAGTGAATAACCGAGAGTATCCCATCTATTCTCTATTCAGTCGATAGGTTAAAGATACTATATTGTGAGGTGGACTTGAGTCTCGTCACAAATTAATAAAGTATTTAATGAATTATGCTTCACATATCTTGTGTGTGCTTCGATCAAGAGTTTTTTTTAAATCTCTATGCCATATTCGGAGTCTCTGCGCTTTCTTTGAGGGAATATCTGGACAGAATTATTGAAACCTTGACGTTTATTCAATACTGGGAGGACCTTCAAGAATATAGAAGTTCACGTCGTTCTTGCGCAATCTTAACAAAAATCCTTATCCCCATTTAGTGAGAGTAAAGAAGAACCTTTTAACAAAAGATAAAAGAGGATTTAATCGTAATATTCATCGTATTATTGAAAAACTGAAAGGGCTGATTACATGTTTTAAATGCTGTAAGAGCAGGCATAAATCTATAGATTGTAAGAGGTACAACCCTTACGGAAGAGACGGTCAATACAAGAATTATAATACTCGATCCAGTTGTAATTGGAGGGAAACTACAAAGAGGGCAGCCGCTGCCGTGATGATAGTTGACCACAAATCCGGAACGAACAATAAAGATTGTAATCTTGATTTTGTGTCGTTGAATGGAAGTCGGAAAACTGACAGAAGAGGAGGCCGTACGAAAGACGACAGTACTAAAAATAAGATCACACCCACCAACGATGACAATATAATTGTAATTACGACTGCATGTGCAAGAATAAATGTGATGCCTATAGTTAGTGGAAATATTAACGGTTGTATCCGGAAGAGTGTTAAGAGACACTGGCTGCGATAGTGTCATTGTAAAAAGAAAATACACTTTGGATAAACAGAAGACCGGTAAGAAAGTATATCTGAGATTACTTGATAATACAACCAGAGTTGCACCTATTGTTTTAATTGCTGTTGACACTCCTTTCTATTCTGGACGTGTAAAAGCTGCGGTAATGGATGATGCTATTTTTGATTTAATTATAAGAAATATACCAGGCGCGAGAAATGTAGATGATCCTGCAGAACAATTTGTAACGTCGTATGTAGAAGGAAAGCTAAGGACACAAAAGGAAAAGACGAATGCGTCTGAGGGTATACAATCATCCGATAGTGACGAGTCCGAGACTACTCACGAAGACTTTACTGAGCAACGTGACGATGATATAACATTTCCAAATAGGCATTAGGATTGTATAATTCCTCTGAAAAACATTAATGTCTGTTTACGCCTTCGCAATACATGCCGATTCGGAGTGGTAGCGAGTGATCGGCAGCGATAGTGAACCTGCCTAGCAATATTCACTGACTCGTTTTTTCTCAAATATAGGATGAAATGATCCTGCGACAGGTGAGTGAACTAACATTTTATAAATAACACCAATTCGACGTTACCGATGAACACAAAATCGATCCGCAGATAAATATTAATGTGAAGAATTAATGGTCAAGAGTGGAAAAAACAATCCTCTTCTTATGACGGTAGATTATAAAGGAGTATTAATCACTATGATGTAATTCATTCAGGGAATATGCAGGTATTAAAGTAGGTCATGGTTTGTGGTACCTCTTAACATAGATTAAATGTTCAAGAGTGCATTATGATTAATGGCGCCAACGATTGACATCATGGTGTGTTTCTATCTAGGGGTCATAGAATATCTTTCAGAATTTTACCTTTGGCCATTGGATGAAATGAAGATATATCTCGATCTGCATTCCTAATGCGATTCATATTGACCGAGAATGACCATTCCATAAGGTATAGGTAATTAAAAACGACCTCTGTACCAATATACCACTTATCGTTGAGTCCCGTTTAAGAGTTAGTTGCGGTCGATTCTTGTGGTTCCCTGGATTCATGACCTTAAGCCAAGGATGGTGTTGCAGTATATATTTTATAACGACCTTTGGTTGATTATGTCGTATCTACAGGATATACTCCTTGAATCATGTTACCGATATATGAAAAATAATTATCGTACAACCCTTAAGACCCGTGGACTGATAGCCTTAGTTGATTTATTTATATGTCAACACTTGGGTGTGCAGACGAAATATTTAATACAGATCTAGGGACACAGTTGCGTGTCAAAATGTATGATCAGCGGTTTCGAGAGGTTAGATGTAATGACGCAATTACTTCTTGAACACGAGCCACCGAAGGTACCTCCTATTGTGTAATGGTTCGCTTGTGGATAAAGTTTCTATAGTCAGGATAGTCGTGATGTGAATGTAGTCGATATGTTTGCATATTTCGAGGTATTATTGACAATGAAGACAAACTCTCAATGAATAATAGAACAAAATATAATACACACCGCTGTTGTTATTTGTGCCTATCGCGAGGTTCCTCAAGAAAGTACTGGGTTCGCTCCTTTCGAACTATTATATGGGAGGACTGTAAGGGGTCTCATGAAAATAATGAGAGAATTATGGGTAAGTGAGCGTCAACAAGAAGAAATCACAAATAGCTATCAGTATGTATTTAAATTAAGAGAAAAATTAGAAGAAACCTTAAAGATATCCACGTCAGAGTTAGAGAAATCTCAGAATAGATATAAACATTACTATGATAGGAATGCTAAAGATCGAAAATTCAAGATAGTAGACTCGGTATTGATTTTGTTACCTACGGAAAGCAATAAGTTGTTGATGTATTGGAAAGGGCCATTTGAAATCGTCGGTACGATGGGTGAAAATAATCACAGAGTGAAAATTAAAGAGAAAATCAAAACTTATCACGCGAATTTATTGAAGATGTATAATAAAAGAAATGACGAAATGCCAAACGGTGAGTTAACGAGAGTTGGTATATGAAGCTTAAAGTACCTGTGTAAAGGAAAAACCCCCGTTTTTTCTCCTAATTAGGGGCGTGTGCTGTATTATTTAAAATATATCAATTGCATCTTTTGGGATTCATCAGGATTAATGAGGACAATTTTCATAATTATTATTAGTAAATATTTATTTATTTTTTTGAAATAAGCGTTGAGTAAGATTTATTTGGTTGGAATAATTTAAAGAATGAAATTACTTTTCTAAGATAACAGAACTTATCGGTGTAATACGAAAGGGTTTATTCAAGGTGATCTCACACCTCGCTATCTTGAATATCGTGAGAATCTATAAATATATCGGCTCGCTGTTATTAGGGATATAATACGGGCTTCGGTATAATTATATATGGAAGAAATTCGGTGTTTGTGAGTTTTGTATATCTCATGAACAACGAATCAATAAATTCTCATGTGTCATACTTTTTACCATTTGAGAGAGAAGATATACAGTTTGAAGGAATAATATGTGTTATAGAAATTAGACTTTATGTTTGATTATAAATATTTGATATTATAGAGAGTTATATTTTCCATACATGGAATTCGGTATACGGAGAAGAACACTATACCGTGAAGGATTGTTTGGTAGAAACCCATTGTCTAAGACCTGTGTGGAATTTACATTAATTATTTATTCTGAGGAATCAGGTTAAGCTTACGTTGAGATTCATTAACCTTTTTGTGGACTATTTTTATTAAAGATTTAGTTCATTTGGAAGAACTTAGGCTTTCACGTATACAATAAATTGACACGAAATGAGATCCTTCAATTGCTTTGAAAAAGAAAGATTTATAGCAACTACTTTAAGTTCTTTCCAAAAAAGAGAATTTTAGATTTGTTATTAAGGTCATCTTGAATATTCTAAGCACAGTTAAAGAATTATATATATATTTGAAATTATTTGAGAAGGGATATCAAATTAAAATCTAATAATCAGAAAAGAAGACTGTCAAACGCTATTGAGTTCTGAATACGACTTCTTATGACAGTTATTTGATTTATAATTTGTGGAGAAGTAATTAATGATAAGAACACGTTATATCTGTGACTGAGAGTTGTGAGGTATATATAGATCACCTTACGGATATTTAATATTGTGTTATATTATTTTTGTGTTTCAATAAAAGAATTCCGGGAAATTATCACTGTCGATCACCGGACTTTTTAGCCATCTTGTGGCAGTTATTAATATTATTTTTGGTACTATACTTTTGAGTGTGTAATGTTTTATTAATTTCATTTCTTTTGTTTCAGGATGAAATTTGTCATTTAAAGCAGCTAGTAATAATGGAAGGGGTACTGCAAGTTCAGATGCCACCATCAAAGAGGAAACGAAGCAATAGTATTGACTAAAGTCTCTGTGTGTTGTGTCAAAAAAGTAAAATGAATCACTTGCTTTGAACCAAACTCCTCAAACCAAAACAACTTCCAGAAGCCCTTGCCAAACGAAGTAAGTTCGGAGACAAAGAATTTGATTGTTCATATGAGTTACTTTTTGATGTAGACGAAATGTCAGAAAAAAAATCGTCGTTGGTATTTATCCTGTTATAAACGGTGCACTCACCAATCATTTGCAGCTAGCAAGATCGGAAGCCAAATATGAAAAGAGACAAGAAGCAACTGACATCATAAATGAACCTTCTATAAGTAACACTCGAATACCATTCACAAGATCGTGCGGTGAAAGAACAGAAATAAGTACATGTTTTTTTCTGTAACAAAGTAGACTCCAGAAAGTCCAGAGGACATCAATTGTTCACAGTTTCAACCAGTAACGCCGGCGCAAAACTATATGAGGTTATAAACTATAGCAAGAATTATCAATGGAAAGTCAAATTATCAGCGTGTATAGACCCAAGAGATGTACATGCATATGACATTTCCTATCACAAAGAATGCTATATAAAGAATGTCGTAAATGTTTTACGCAAGAAACTTAAATGTCAAATTCTAGACAATGAAGCTATAATAATATGGTAGATAGTGCATGTAAAGTCGATTTCATCAATTCTCTTTCAGAAGATTTAAAAGATGGAAAGGTTGTTTCCATTGCAGAAGCAGAAGATGTGGACAAAGAAATGTGTGCAGCAAACGGGATGGAGAATGAACATGTTATGAAGATTCAGTCAATTAAAGCATTCAGTGAAGAAGAGCTTTGGGACATGTACATTTTTATAGAGAATGTTATTTTGAATAATTTATATATTAAGGCTCATAGCGGTAGAATTTAAATTTAATTTGCTATTTGCGAAAGGCCAGATTTCTGCTCATAGTATCCAATATGGCGCCCATCATTTAATTCATCTTTTTGTTAGTAGAGAAACTTAGTACGTTTTCAACAACCGAGAGAGACCAAATAGGAAAGTAGCATAAAATCCAGTTGGCTGTTTGCCAGATTGTCCTGGACTTTATTTCTGTGAAAATCGCTGTATTTCTTTCAGTCTGATCATGCCGTTTTGTTCTCATTGCAATAGGATTCAGGCTTTCATCTGCATTTCCTGGTTTATTGTTAATTCGATATATATTATTTATTATTATTTGGTAAATATTTTGAAAAAATAAGTCTGTACGAATAATTATTCAGCTATAAGGTTTTATGTTACTTTTTTCACATTTTAATGAGGATTTTATTTCTACTTACTGGTTTCCATTATTCGTGTTATTATTTATATATTAGTATGGTAGGTCTTTCATTAGTACTCGTTTTTGGCTTATTTGAGCTTTCTCATGTTATATGCTATCTGGTCGGTATTCTAGGTTGATCTATCTATATTAGGTCTTTGATTTATATGAGACTTCTTAGTAATTTAGCAATTTGTTTATTGTCTTGTCTTAAATATCTCTCACCTTTGTTGTGTTCGCCGTTCGAATCTACGCTTATGGAATCCGTTATAGATCAGTTCCACAGAAATTTCTAATGACTCAAGTATGAAAATCTTATCCGTGTATGTTTTTAGATGTTTTTCTTGTAGTATGAACAGTGGCAGGTTTTAACTAGTAGCGATTGCATTCCTTTCCGTTAAGATTAATCGATTTGTTAAGTTGGAATATACTTTTAGCTCGCTCTGGGTCTATTTATGTCGGTACCAAGACTTATATTTTCTTTAGGTAACTTTATGGGTTGTTATCCGTGTAATCAGATCGATCGTTACTGGCGTTTAGTGTTTCCAAATAAATGGAGATGCATAGCTCATTCCATTGGTAGTCTATAAGTATCCCGTTATTGGTGACAGATGAGGCGGTCTAATTGGGATATTGAAGAGGAGAAACTCGTTCGTAGATTTGTAGCATGAATCTGGCCCTTGTTCATAGTTCGTTTTCTCTTTTCTATCGCTTTCGGCTGTTTTCACAGTGTCGTTTACTAGGTCGATTCTTTCCATCTATTGTGCAGGCTTAACTGTTGATATATATATAAATTAATATATATATATATCCTATATATCTATATATATATATATATATATTACTATTATATATAATGATATATATATATATATAATATATATATCAGTGATACATATAGAGTATATTACTATAGTATAATATATATATATAGTCATATATATATACTTTTTTTTTTACTTTTTCTCGCTCGTGGCACGCTCCCTTTCAGAGTGGCCAACGCCTCGCGAAGAATACCAGCCAACGCCACAAGCCGGTCTCGCTCTGCTCCAAAGATCGTTTAAATTTGTGATGTCTCAGATTGCTCTGGGACGATGATTAGTTGCGGAGAGTTCTAGGAGGAATGAGAACAGTACAGTCTCCCCGGGGCCTGGGTGCATTTGTAGCAGATTTTTTGACATTGTTCTGGTTTGAGCTTTTTAAACCGGTATTTGTAATATTTCGCTGAACTTTTGGTGGTGGCCACATCTTAGTTTTGCCAAGGATGAATGATTAGACTGTTGGAGGAAGAGAGTCGAATTCAGATGCATATTCTGGTGGATTTGTTCCTATTTAATATTTGGTTTGGTTGTTCGGTTTCTTAAATAATTTTCAGTTATGTTGTATGTGTATTTTGTTTGTATAAGAGGTGTTGGCCCTGTGGGCCAGATGTATGTTTAGGATTATTGTTTTATGTTAATAAGGCCTGGCGTCAAAGATGGAGGTTATTTTTATTACCTGTGGTTAGTAGGTGTTTGGAAAAGTGCAGTGTGGCATGGGTGTTTGGGTGTTTTGGTTTGTGTTTTAGCTTAGAACTATGTACCTATCATTTCTAAATTTTTATCTATGGGTAATATTTTTCTTTCTTATATATTAGCGTTTGTTTGGTGGAGATGTAAGGTGTGCAACCTGCTTATCTGATTCTGAGTTGTCTTTGTTTGGGTGGTTGGATGTTTTCCCTAATGTTTTCCTGCTTTGGTTAATAATGGGTGCCATATAGATGACGCGTTAGCTTTAGTGTTGATCGGAGTATTGTTGTAATGAGTATGGATTATTTGTTTATTGTGTTAATTGGATGGGGCGCTGTGCTATTGGTTTAGGTGATGCTTTTAGTTTCCTTATTTGCTTGTGTTTCAGTTTGAGTGTTTTTCTCATATTGTGTTTTGGGTTATGTGTGTCTCCTAGTGTTACCGTGTTTGGGGGTTTGTTTTGGGCACTATAAGTAATTTTTTTGGCGCGTTTTTTGTTTATTGGGAATAGCTATATTTTGCTTTATAAATAAGGGCCCAATATTGAACCGAGTTGGCGTCTGTTGTGATTAGTGTGATACGATTTCGGAGTTGTTAGGGTGATTGCTACACATTCTGGTTGTTCGAGTGAGGTCTTCATGTTGACTTGTGGTTTGATGTGTATTTGAGTGCACAGTACTTGTTGTGTTTGTATGGTTCTTTGGTGTTGTTGATTTGGTTTTAGTTGTTGATTTTTGCTTATCTTTTTTGTCGTAGAGGTTTGTTTAATTTGTCAGTGTGGAGTGTTCTGGTTTGTGTTTGGTTGGGTTTCTGTTTCTTGTGAATAAGTTTAAATTAAGGTTAGTGGGATAGGATTGCCTCCTTGAGTACGCTCCATTTTTTAAATTTACTGTGCGTAACCTCTTGTTGTTTATTGTGATTTGGGCTGTTCTCCCTGATAGTGGGGATGTTTGATTGTATCATTTATTTATTAGTATTTGTTATTTTTAGTCATTTTGGTGGATATAGATTGTGGTCTTTGGCTCGTATCAAAGGCTTTGTTGAGTTGTGATTGCGCTACATTTAGTAAGTGGTTTTTGTCGTGGGGCCTGAGATAAAGCTATTTATTATTGTTGAATGGTGTTTGGTTGAGAGCGGTTTTGTGGTTGAGTGTTTTGCTGAACCGATGTTGGAAAGTTTGTTTGGGTGTGTGTTGGTTTTATATGTTTTAGTATCGCTTTCTAAGAGTTTCACCGCTACAGTGGTAAATAGGCAATGAAGATTGGATGACTACATTAGATTGGTTGCAGGGGTCCTTTTTTCCTGGTTTTTAGTTCTTGGGATTGATGATTGCTCTTTTCGCAGATCTAGTGAATAATTAATTTTTGTTTAATGGAATCAGTTGTATATTGTCCTTAAATGGGCTAAAGCGTGCTTTTCCTATCTTACGGTTTAACGGTGTTATTATTTGAATGTTTTGTCAGGTCCGGTTGCTTTTCATGAAAAAAACGAGTTGTTTGTTTTTTTTTAGTATCATGCGGTTGTGATTTTTTCTATTGTTGGTCTGGTGATATATCTATTTTATTCTTATAGGGATTTGATTACTTTTCCCTGAGTTTTGTGGGTGGGTTGTTTGTAGACTATGTTTTGCATAATGTATAGCCGAGGAGGTTTGCGGTGTTGTTTGTTGTTGATGGGATTTGAGAGTTTGGATTTTTATTATGAATTATAATTCATTCGAAATAAATATTTAAGTTTTTTTTCTTTTTCTTAATCATTTTCAAGAATTTTTATTGTATTTTCCAGCTTCTATTTTTGTTTGTGTTGCTGAATGGTTTTTGTAGAACTGTTTTGAAAGTTGTTGTAAGTGTGTGCTTTTGGTTATAGTTTGTGATTTGTGTGTTTAGATATTAAATTTGAAATATATTATTGTTGTGTTTGTTGTGCTGATTTTTTTTAAATTTAGGTTATTGTTGTTTGCTCAGGTTTGAGATTTCAAGGTGTTTACGTGTCTGGGTTGTATTTTTTGAGGTATCCCCGAGTATGTTTTGGTTAGCTGCTTTTGAATTAGGGAAGTGAAGTTTGGGAGAGAGAACTACTCTCCTCTTGAACTTTTCCTGACTTAAGTATAGTATCTTTCAACAAAAAAGATTTTTGTCTTCAGTTACTTTTTATGTTGTTCTCATTTTGAATTATCTCGCCTTACTTGCTCTTATACCATGTTATTTACCTAGGTATTTAATAATTATGGGGAGATTGTCGGAGTTTAGTTCTGTTTGTGCTTGCCATTTTTGAGTTTTGTTGTTGTAGATTTTGGTGAACAAATGTTGGATCCTTGGGATGTGTTTGTTGGTTAGTTTTGGGGTGGCAAGTTTTGTGTGTGGAAGATTTTCATTTTGGTTGAAGGTATGTTTTGTAATTGATATTTTGTATAAGTGGGTTTTCCACTATTGGTCCTGCGTTTTGTGCTCTGTGTACCATGTTGGGTGGTGGCCGTTGAAATCTCCTCCTATTATGAGGTTTGTGATGTGTGCTAGATTTGGTGAGTAATTTATGTTAGTCAGTTTCGTCTTTTTTTTTATTTTTCTTCTTTTTTTTCGGCTTGGTTGTTTTGTTGTCTGTTTTCTGGATATATTTCTTTTTTTGTTTTATGATTCCTATCCTTCTTTTTTTTTTTTTTTTTTTTTTTTTTTTTTTCTTTTTTTTTTTTTTTTTTTTTTTTTTTTTTTTCTTTTTTTTTTTTTTTTTTTTTTTTTTTTTTTTTTTTTTTTTTTTTTTTTTTTTTTTTTTTTTTTTTTTTTTTTTGTTTTTTTTTTTTGTTTTTTTTTTTTTTTTTCTTTCTTTTTTTTTTTTTTTTTTTTTTTCTCTTTCTTCTTTTTGTTTTTCCTTTTTTTTAAGTTTTTTGGTTTTCTTTTCGTTTGTTTTTTGTTTTTTGTTTTTTTGTTTTCGTTTAATTGTGTTTTTTGAACTTTGATTGATTTTGGATTTATTTTTTTTTTTGTCTTGTTGCTCTTTTCTTTCTTTTTTTTTTTTTTTTTTTTTTTTTTTTTCTCTTTTTTTTTTCTTTTTTTTTTTTTTTTTTTTTTTTTTTTTTTTTTTGTTTTTTTCTTTTTTTGTTCTTTTTGGTTTTTTTCTGTTGTTTTTGCTTGCTGTGGCTGGTTTTTTGTATTATGTTTTTTGTTTTGTTTTGGTGTTTTGTTTTTCTGTTGTGTGTGTGGTTTTTTGGTTTTTTTTTGTGGGTCTTGTTTCCTTTGTTTATGTTTGTCTTTTTTTTCTTTTGGTTGTTTATTACGGTCTTTCCTTAGGTCTCTTTTTCTTAGTGGTACGTTTCTTTTTTTGTTTTGCCTCTGGTTTGGTCGGGTCCTGTGGGTTGCTGTCCGGTCCGGGCATTTGTTCTTTTCTTTGTTGTTTGATTTTTGATTTTCTGTTTGTAAGCGTTTCAATTTCTTTCCCTTTTTTTTCTTTTTTCTTGCTTACTTTTCGTTGTTTTTTTTTTCTTTTCTTCGGCCTGCCCGCAGGTCTACGGCCTTGTTTCAATTTCTTTTCTTTGTCTCGTTTTTTTTTCTTGCTTTTTTTTTCTTTTCTTATTTTCTTTTCTTTTGTTCTGTGTGTGTTTACTTTTCTTTCTTCTATTTTTCTTGTTCTTCTCTTTTTTTTTTCTTTTTCTTGTGCATATACTATATATTCTTCATTTCCTTTTTCTTTTTCTTTTTTATTTCTCTTTTTTTTTTTTTTTCTTCTTTCTTCTCTCTCTCTTTTTTTTTTCTTCCTTCGAAACTTAGGCTTCTTTCTCGTTGAAATTTATATGAGGTGTTCTTGTTTAATCTCTTTTCTTTCCGTCTTTTTTTTTTCTATTTCCTTTTTTTTTTCTTTTTCTTTTTCTTATTTTTTCTTTTCTTTTTTCTTTGTTTTTTTCATTTTGTGTTTCTTCTTTCTTTTCTTGTTTCTGTTGGTTCTTCAGTTGGTTTTGTCCTCCTGTGTCTCCTTTGGTTGTGTAGGCTTGGATGACTGAGTTCTATTACATTTGATTATGTGTCGTTTGGTGTGTTGCTTGTGTTGATCCTTGTTGTGTGAAGGATTGATTATTTTTTGATGACTTTGTTTTGTTAGGGACTTGTGTTTGTGTATAATATCTTGAGGTCGATCCATAAAATCTTGTTGGGGTTTAGCTGGTTGGTTTTTTCCGGGGTAGGTTGTGGTCTTGGTTTTTGTAATTTGCGTTCTATGTGGAGTAGTTTTGTTGTTCATGAGGAATGATTTCGATTTCTTTGTTTTTTATTAGTTAACTTCTTTTCTGGGTTTTAATTTGTGGTATGATTACTGATTTAACATATTGGATTATATATTATAAAGTATCTTATAATTAGTGTATATATTATATATTTATAATGTATTATATATAGAATTATAGATAGTATATATACTTGTTAGGTTATGAGGGTGAATGTTTATATATATATTTATATTTATATATTATATGGTATATTTGAGGATAAGTATAATTATCAGTATTATATGTGTTGGTGTAAAAATACCATTGGGATTGTCGATAGCAATTGCATTATTATTTGGCTGTGTACGATTTTCAGGAGCTTTAGACCCGCGAGCTTTGAATGAGAAATTTATGTTAATATATTTTGTATATTTTAAGTGATTTTATTTAAACGCGAGTGGATAAATTATTAAGTATTTAAACTTAAAGGACTAAAATTGTAGATCATCGGTTATTAAGGGAAGAGACAGGAAGAACTATCAATTATTAGATTGGAGGAGCGAGAACTCAAGAATTGCCTCACATTCGAACTGCGGTTACATTTTTTTGGTTGTGAAGCGCTACTAGGTCTTTTATTGTGTTGTATGATTTTGGTTGTAAGTTCACAAACATAGTAATGATCTACCTTATGTTTTGCCATTGTCAATACATTATTGTATCAACTATGTGAATGTATAAAGAGACCGTGATAAAGTCACTTCCTATTGCTGGGGATCACATTTAAATCTTCTAACATTTTTTTTTTTTCCTTTCTTTTGTCTTTTTCTGACTATAGTATTTCACACAATTGTGTTTTTGTCAAGTAGTACATTTTTTGTTTTGTGTTTCAGGGGGTCGATTGATTCTAAAGTTATAGCGATTTCGTTGGAAGTTTATTCTGGAGCTGTAGTTTGCGTCTTTCTGAGGAGAGAGCCTGTGTTCTATGAAATCAAGCAGAAAAAAGGGTAAAAATGTTAACTTGTTTGTATAGACAATTGGAGAAACGCAAGGTAAATAATACTTATTTTTCTTTATTCTTAATTAGTAACATGTCATATAATAACTGTTTTGAATCAAAAGCAACTTAATGACACTTGGTAATTCAATATATGTATAGTATTTTGTTATATTGTATATATATACATATGTTATATCTGACTATATATGGTCTACAGTACTAAAAATAATGGTAGTAATTAATATATATAGTATTATATATCATATATAATATATATATATATTAATTATATTGTATATATATAATCTTATATGTTTCCAATTATATAACTAATATTATCTATTATATAACCTATTATATATATTATATTTATTACTATTATTATCATTATATATATAGATATTTTCTATATACAAATATATATATATATTATATATATATATATATATATATATATATATATATATATATATATATATATATATATAATCTTTTTTTTAAAGAAATCTTTCCTCTCTCAAATTCTAAAATTATATAAATTTTTAAAACCACTACAACACTAAAATATATGAAACACTTAAAGAGTTAAAAGTTAAAACGATAAAAAAGCAAAAATAGGTTCACGTTACGATCCATATCCCGTGGATCCTCCTCAGAACACAAAGAATAGAAAATAAGACAACAAGTAGAAGGGGGAGAAATGCATGACATTTAGAACAAAGAATTATACTACAGAGTGGTCAAATGAAAATTTATTCTCCAGGTTACTTTGTTAGCAGAATGAGCAGTAATCTTCTGGACTATTCTTCGTCCATCTTATTCTGGTAATTTTTATGAAATATCTCCTCTAACTTTATTTATTCCTCCTCCGCTTCTATTGTTTCTTTTAACATTCCCAAAGTCCTTTAAACTCTGCCAATACTATTCTCTCTCTCTCTCTCTCTCTCTCTCTCTCTCTCTCTCTCTCTCTCTCTCTCTCTCTCTCTCTCTCTCTCTCTCTCTCTCTCTCTCTCTCTCTCTGGGCTTAATACGGTTGCAAATTCTAAAGGCAACGTACTTGAGGCAAATAATTTACTGGTCAACAAAATTTAACTTTTTTTTGTAACAAAGGTTAAACCAAGTGAATCTTATAGCAATTTTTCCGCTGAATTCAAATATGCTTTCAGAATTCCTATATCAAGCAAGAATTAATTCGTGACATCCAATTAAATTTGACATTACACTATTAAGTATATTTTTTTAATACATATTCCACACAGCAAGGAACGGTTCCACCCCTAAAGAAAATTGGCTCCGGCTCCAAAGTTTTAAAATTTCCTGGCTCGGCTTCTGACTCCAGCTCCAACTCCGGCTCCGACTCCGTCTCCACCCTTAAAAAAATTTCTTCTTTGACTCCGCAGCCCAGCTTTTTTTCGTTGAAAATTTAGTTGTGATATTTTGTCACTTTTATGTGACGTTCGTTGGGACATTTTGTCACCTTTTTTTGTGACGTTCGTTCAAACATTATTTGAAGTGTTGCCATACTATGAAACAAACAAACAAGTAAAAACAATTTAAAAACTCGGGGCTTGTGACGTCATGAAACGCCAGTTGAATAAAGTCAATGAATGAGTTTATAAAACGTTTAAATATATGGAACAATGCACTACTCTTTAACCTAGTCAACTGGCGTTTCCACGGAGTCAGAAGCCTCACGTTTTAAATGCCGTGATTTAAGCGCCGCGATTTAAGCTCTCGTATATTGGGGCCTAAGAAAACATTTTTCCCTTTCATAAAAAAAAAAAAAAAAACAATTGAAACTCCATTGTTAGGTTTGGCACCCAAACTCAATTTTGCCACACCCCACCCCACCAGGGTAAGCGCATCAAAAACGCCACCGCACCACACCAGCATGCAGCCGCACCGGAACAAAAAGTTATTTTTTCCGTTCGCACCGCAACCCGCAAGCCTTTATATTTTTCGTCGCACCGCACCGCACCTTTATTTTTCAATGCTCACCGCGCTCCGCACCGCACCGCACCGAACCTCTATATTTTAAAAATCGCACAGCACCGGTACCCTGCATTTGCGTTCCGCACCGCATCGCACCGCACCGCACCAGGCGCGTCGGCCAACCCTATACAATAGTATTCAAGCTTTCATATCCGGTATATTTCCGGCTTATATCCGACTGATATCCGTTTACCAATCCGGTTATAATCCGGAATAAGGATTTAACCTTGTAGTTATAATAATAAAGTTTATTTATTATTTTATTACTTATTTAATTATGCGTTTTAAGCAAAATCGATGTTTACAGATATTAAAGAAAGAATAATTAAAACAAATGGAAAATTATTATTATTATTATTATTATTATTATTATTATTATTATTATTATTATTATTATTATTATTATTATTATGATTATTATTATTACTATTCATGATTATATAATTATATATTATTATTATTATTATTATTATTATTATTATTATTATTATTATTATTATTATTATTATTATTATTATTATTATTATTATTATTATTATTATTATTATTATTATTATTATTATTATTATTATTATCCTCATCATCATCATTATTATTGTTATCCTCAATTTTTCTACATTAGTGCGTTGATTAAAATGATATTATTATTTATTATTATTATTATTATTATTATTATTATTATTATTATTATTATTATTATTATTATTATTATTATTAGCTGTTGCTTGTTGGTTTTTTTTATCTCTCTTCTAGTGGACAAAGACCAAAAGTCTACTGATAGTTCTACCAGAATTGGAAAGTAATTCATATTCGAAGTCTTAAAGGCCGACATGCACCGATACATAGCGTTTGAAAGCGTTTGAAAGTGTTTGAATGCGTTTGAAAGCGTTTGAAAGTGTTTGAATGCGTTTGAAAGCGTTTGAAAGTGTTTGAATGCGTTTGAAAGCGTTTGAAAGTGTTTGAATGCGTTTGAAAGTCAACGGAAATTGGAAAAAATAGATGAAGGAAGTGTGTTCCAGACTTTACCAGTAGAATATGTTTAAGACTTAGCATGGCGGTAAAGTCTTGGGTTAGAGAGTTGGACAAGAGAGGGAGGCTGAGAAAGTGTGGAAAGAGTGGGTGGCACTAGCTCTCCTTTGGAAGGAGGAAGTGTGAGAGTTGGGAGAGTTCAAAAAGAACAGTGCTAATTGTAATCACTTAATATAAGGAAAGTGACGACAAAAAGGATTGGAGATAGGTAGTGAGAAACTTGATAAGACGAAAAGCTCTAGATTCCACCTTTATTTAAGGAGAGCTGTGTGAGTGGAACTTCTCTCCAGGTATGGGAGGCATACTTCATACAGGGGCGACCAACACCCTTAAAACGTGGAAGCAGCTGAGGTGGTGTGAATGAATTGTGAACACGCCTCAGAAAACTCAACCACTTAGAACCTTGTTTAGCGAGAAAAGTGATGTGGTCTTTTAAAGAAAGATCCTGAGTACAAGAACCACAACAAAGAATAATTAATTAAAGAGATATAAAGGTTACGAAGGAAGTTTGAATTGTGTGGTTTCATCGAAGAAATTATAGAAAGGTTAATAAAAGGATATGTTGAAAGGGGGAAGAGCTGGATGGATAAGCCTGAGCTGTTTGAGTAATTTGAAGAACAACCTTGTTTACTCAATTAGCCTCAAAAGAAATTCGAGGAAAGATGCAGATGCCTAGTTTTGATGCCAAGGGTGCCCTTCTAGCTAGAGTCTTAAAATTGATTATCATGAAAAGGTACGTCTAATCAAACCTAATGAAGGGGGAGAGAGTGAAGGGTGAACTTGTCAGAGGAATGAGGAGTGAATAAGTGATTGAACAATAGAGATGAAGGTTCTTGTCTATAAATAGACGTTTAGATAAGCAGAATAACGGTGATTAAAAATCAGGACCTATTCGCGAGGAAACACTACTATTATAGATTTTAAAGGCATCGAGCACTGTGGCATCACCAAAATACTGAATGAAAAAGAGCACCACAAAGAAACTAGAAAGACTAGCATAGAAAGCACTCGCCAGTAGTGCGCTTTCTTACTGAAGTAGTTACACTGCGAGCAGAGATCAAGATTAGAAAAATTTAGGATGTGTTCAAATCCTCCTGCTACGATAGATACGACAACTATAGAAAGAACAGAAGGTAGAGATTTGGCGATAGTTGAAGGGTTTTGAGATTGGTTTCTTTTTTTGTACAGGAGCAACCTTCCAGCAACGAACAAAAGGCCAAGTAAAAAAGTGAGAGACGGAATGAATTTTAAACAAGGTAGATGCAAGCTTGAAATGGCCACAAGTTTTTGATGACTAGCGAGGAATACCATCCAAGACGAGCAGCAGTAACGCTTTCTTGCTGTGTAAATCTCTAGAAAAAGCACAGAAATAACACCTTCTGAAGACAATTACCACATATCTTAGCAAAAGATATAGTGTTGGAATACGAAGGTGCGCGAAGAAGGAATAACTCTGCTACGCACCTGGAATATCGTCTAGAATTAGGAGTGGAATTGGAAAGGAAAGTTTGAGCCTAAGAGTTCAGCTTTAGTTGAAGGCGTTAATCGGCAGTTATTGTAAACGGCAAAATACTAAGAAAATGGGCAAGAAGGGAGATTATATCAAATATAGTTAAAGAGTTACTATATATTTTGAAAATAATCGTCATAAAGGACATGAGGAAATAATGGGAGCCAGTAAGAGATAAATTATTGGCATTTTCTACTGAGGACAGTTGTAAATGTTTTTTAGAGTGTTCATGGACGAAAAACAATTTCTGGCACGAGTTTTGGATTGAAATATAACAGTTGTTAAAAAGATTCTTAAGAATTTAGAGAAGATGACGAGTAAGTGTCTCTAAGAGCATCATGACATGCTGTTTCTATGCCGGCGTAAATAGCATGAGAACAAGCAGAGTTAGAACCAATGCTTATTCCGGTAGTTGAAATAAAGCATCTCCATAGGGAGTGCGAGTCCCGACCTATGCCAGAGAGAAATTAAGCTCGTACTTTGCACACACCTCCGAAGAAGACCACATCTATTGATCTCATCTGTATGCTGTGAGGATAAAAGCTATATGGAAATCAAGGTAATTACGTAGCTTGTCAAAAGTCCAGACACTGTTAGCAGCACCGAAAGTGTGCAAAAACGTTTTCTATGCTTGCCGTACGGGTTCTTTCCTGCGAAAAGACTTGAAAAGATAGAGAGCAGAAAAAGCAGGACCTATATCAGTGAGTAGTGATCCGGAGGAAACCAGAAAGGAGAGAAAGAATTTAGAACGAGAAATAAGGAAATAGAAATTAGTAATAAAAAAGGTCTAAGAATTGTGTGGATCTTCTATCTCAAAGACGAATCAGAATACGAGTTATGGTATAGTTGCACTTATACTTGCATTTGTATATAGTAATTCTGGATAGAATACAGTCAAGATAGCAAGTATGCATCCTCATTTATCTTGCAAACATTAAGAGAAAGCCACACATTGACCGGGATGAACGTTGAACTTTAAACCAATGTATTGTATGATTTACTAGAGTATAATGTGAATTTCCAGAACGTAGCTGTATATAACATCTTACCTTAATTACACCTACCTTGAGCATTTAAGTGAATGTATTCGAAATACGTACTAAATCAAAGAACACAGGGAAAACTCAGAATTGCACAACACATATTGCCACAACTGCCTTCTGGCTGAAAATTGAGGGAAGATAGTAGGAGAGTCAGCAGAGCAGAACCGTTGAAGTCCTGTAAGGGTCAAACAATCCTAAATCTATTTCATCGGATTAAGAATAAAAATGAGTGTTTAAGAGAGGATATGAGGTATGTTCAATCAAAATGATATTATATTTTCGTGTTAACAAACTGATGAATGATCAGCAGAAATTATTGAAAATATGACAGGCCACGAACCCATCACCGCGAGGCCGTCAATGTGCCTTGAGGTGATTGTGACTGATGTAGGCGTGGAAAAGCTGGGTTATTTTTGGAAGCTGTCTCGCGAAGAACACTATATCGAGAGCTTATCTTTAACTTTGAAGAATTATCCAATTTTATTTTCATTTTTACGAGATGAGTGTTGTCTGTAACTTCGTATTTATGGTGGTGATAAAGAGAGCTTTACTCTAATGTAAAAAGAATAGTGGATATTGAGCACAACTAGATGGAATAAACCATTGGGCCACTGGAGTTCCATGATTGTGACTCTAAGACCTTCATACTTATGACCAATTTGTGCGTAATCTCATCGCTTTAGGAGCGCTACTCTTTCTTCCCTTATATAATTAATAAAATTGATTATATTTAATTACATTTATATATATATTATCATATTTATTACAACTACCTATTAATTTCAAATTTACCTATAACTATATATATAAGTAATTATATAGATATGTTCAGAATTTATATACCGTTAGTATAGTGATGTCGGTGCGGTGCGGTGCGTGGTGCGCAATTTTGGTGCGGTGCGGTGGCGCTGGTGGCTCGCCGTCGGTGCGTGCGGACACGGTGACACTGCAAAAGAGCGCGAGGTCGGCTGGTCATAGCGGTACGAGAAAATCGAGGTGATGGGTGGTGCGGTCGTCTTGGTGCACGACTCCGCGCGAGTGCGAGCGTGACGGTGCGCAAAAATCCGGTGCTCGGCCAACACTAGTTACAACAGTTGGAGTTTAAATGGGCCGCTGTCACTGTTTAAAGAAAGTTTAATTTCTGTGATGTAAAATGATTCGGCAATGTGTAAGTTGGTTAGGGAGTTAGTTTGTAACAGTATAGAAAAATTAGTGTGATTGAATGAATGATCATGTGTATGTGAATGATCACGTATAGCCGAGTGAGAAGGACAGTTAAGGAGAGAATTTGTACGTGTAGAGACACCACTATGCTCGTCGGTTCTGACACAAAGTTGGCGTAGAGTGCTGCCAACGTAAGCAACATTACAGTTGCCACAAATAAAATTATAAACGACAGAACAGCGCAGTGCATTGGGGAATTTATCTTTGTGGTTACAAAAAGAAGAGATCTTATGTGAAGAATTAAAAATCAATTTAATATCAAGTTGAGGAAAACAGTTAGATAAGATGTGCGAAAGGTCTTTACGAAGTTTAGTGTGGATGTGTTCATAAAAGGGTAAAGAGAGATATAATTTTAGTTTAGGAGCAGAAATAATAGGGGGGGGGGAGGGTCGAAATTAGAAAATAAAAAATTATTAATATATTTATAAACCAGAGAATGGGGAAAGAGGTTTAATTCGAAATAACTTAATAGAAAATTAAATTCTTTGTGCATTAAAGTGTAAGAAGATGCTAAATGGAAGGCTCTGTATAACAAAGATTTTATACTATTGCATTTGAATGAGAGGTATATGGCTAAAGAAATTAAGGCCTAAGCCAGTAAAAGTTTTTTTTCCTGTAAATTGAAGTCGAAAAATTTGCTGCAGTTTTTTTAATAAGCAAATATAAGAAAGGCAAAGAGTTCCCGCTCTCATCTTCGTGGGTAAAAGTAATGTTAGGTAGTTGGGAATTCATATAAGTGAAAAATTCTGGAATTTTATTTTTATTTGCAAATAGCAAAAATGTATCTCATGGTTTAAATGAGGGGCGACAATTATTTAACCATTTTTTTCGTGATAAATAAGAGAGGCATTGGCTAGAAGAGCACTCAAAGGAGACCCCCATTGCTAGGGAGTCAGTTTGTTCATGGAGGGCGTTATTAAATAAGAAATAAGTACCTTGAGTAGCCAATTGTAATAAGACTTTAAACTTCTTTTTATCAAAACCATGAAAGTGAGAGGTTGAATTATAAATGTTATTCAATAAAATATCAATGGCATCGGCAATCGGAATATTTGTATAGAGCGAATCTATATCAAAACTGGTCATGAAGAAGGTCTGCAAATTAATGCTAGTTAGCCAGTTTTTAAAATGATATGAATTCTTTATAGCGTATTCATTTATGGAAAAAGGAGATAATAAAGGGACCAAAAATTTAGCCAGTCTGTAATTATGAGTATTGTAAGCTGAAAGGATAGGTCTAATAGGAATGTTGTCTTTGTGAATTTTAGGGAGTCCATATAGAATGCCGGGGGATGAGCCTCTGGAATAAATATCATTGAATGTAGATTTATTTATTTTTTCTGCTTTTTGGAGCTTTCTTATGAAACGATTAACTTTATCCTCCAAGGTAAGGGATAGATTAATGTTGTTTTTGTTGGTAATAAGATGAAATTTAGTATTGTCTGACAGGATGTGATTTACTTTATCAATATAATCGGACTTGTTCATGAGAACAACTCCCAGCCCCTTGTCTGGTCTACAAATTATAATGGACTTGTCCTGTTTGATGGCTTTTAGAATAGTGAAATCTGATTTCGAAATCAAAACTGAATTTTTTTTAGAAGAATTGAATCTATAAAAATGTTTGGAAGCAACTTGTTTAAGTTTGAGAGTAGCTAATTTAAAATCCATATTTAGTGGATCAAGATTTTTTAATAAATGAAGCATACTCTCGAAAGCGCCAAAATATTTAACAAAATTAATACTAAAACAAGGCAAGTTAAAATTTAAACCTAGAAACAATAGTCTCTTTTCATACAATGTTAAAACCTTCGAGGAAAAATTAAATATAAATTTATCAGAGCCTGGATAATTAACCATATGTAAATTAAGGACATTTAACTTAGCTTTGTGTTTCAATCTACACTGTTCTACACGGTGTGATATAAGCACTGATAGCTTGTTAGTAATAAAAATAAAATCAATAAAAGATAGGATATTTGGCATAAATGTAGTTTCTGATCAGGATTCAATTGGCGTGTGCGTGCGTTTGTTTGTCTAGCGAAGCAGAGTCAGTCGATTGGCTTTAGTCGTACTGGCTTGAGTCGCTCATGGCTCATGGCTTATGGTTGAATTGTACACGACGATTTGTTTTTAGTTTAAAGCAATTTTTGTTGTGTGAAGTAATGAATTGATTAGTTATGAACGTAATGTATAAGTCTTTCTACCATATCATCATTTAATATTGGAGGAAAAATCTGTTAATTACAATATTCCCTGCTATTTAACTAATCTAAATTCAAAATTTAATTGTAGATTAACAAATGGTTTAATTCCTATTTTTCAATAAAATATTTATGGCTTTGGATTCTTGTTAAACATCTTTTTTGACGCGCTTCATCTATTTCAATAGTACATAAATAGCTTTCATTATACAATATTACTTATATATATTATATAATATATATATATATATTATATATCATATATATATATATATATTATATAATATATTTATAATATATATATATATTATATATATATAAATATATATTAAAACTTCATTATATTAAATATAGATATAAAAATATATATCTATATAATATATATATATATATATATATATATATATATATATATATATATATATATATATATATATATATATATATATATAATTAAAAATTTAATATATATATATAATATATAATATATATATTATATATATATAACATTATAAATATATTCATTCCAGAAATTAAAAATTTTGTTTATTCGTTTTTTTTATTTATTTAAGGGGTTCGAGACGATGGGGGACAGAGGGGGACGAAGTCGCCCCCTCCAACTAGAGGCCGAGAGACCCCGGTAACTGATATCTATGCGGTCTACTCTCAGGTTTCGTTAGTTTTAAATCATAAACGACTTTATATGTATATAATATATATATATATATATTTATATATATATATATATATATATATATATTATATACTATATATATATATATATATATATTATTATATATGTAGTTTTTGATCAGGACTCAAGTGGCATGTGTGTGCGTACTTTTATCAACCGAAGGCAACTCGGTGGCTGAGTCACATGGCTGATGACTATGGCCAATGGCTTTCTATCATTTCTCCTGTATATATACTATTATATATATATTTTATAGATATATTTTTTTTTTAATATAAATAAAAATACTTTATATATATATATATATATATATATATATATATATATATATATATATATATATATATATTATTATATATTTATATATATTATTAGTGATGGCGGATGTCAAAATTTGAATGTTTGCGGATGCGGATGCGGATGCGGATGCGGATCGGATGTTTACTCTTTGAAGTTTGAATTAAAAAATTATATTATACTATATATATATATAATAATTATCTATATATATTATATATATATATATATATTAATATATACTATATATTTATATATATTATATATATATTTATATACTTATATATATATATATATATATTAGTTTTAATGTACATGACATGATTGATTATATATATACTATCTTACATTTTCATTTTCCTCCAGTCAGGCTACATGCATGTCAGTGGGGTAACCTCCGCTTTGTTCTTGGTTCTATCCATCACGATCCCATCCGCAATCAGCTCATCCATTGCAGGCATCGGTGTTTCCTCAATGAATCCTCTACTGTGTCTCTCCACTTCTTCCGCGGTCTTCCCCTCGGTCTCACTCCCTCTCCACCTCCGCTCTCACTGCTGGCAACCTCTCTCTCTCCCTGCATCCTTTCCAGGTGTCCCACCATCTCAGTCTGGCTGCGTCCACTTTATTCATCATGGTTTCACACCACGCTCTCGCTCGCCTGTCTCGTTTTCTCACTCTGTCTCTTTCTCGTCTTTCATCACTGTCCTCAACTACATTCTTCCGTGCTGAATTCTACTCTTCTCTCTCTCTGTCATGCTAAGGCTCCACCCCATGAACGGGATCGTTACATTCTTCTTGAGATATGGCTTCTTCATGTCTTTGTTCTATATTCTATCTTTGAAAATGGGGTAATACTGCCCCTGCCAGTGGTGCATGTGTGCCAATCTCCCTGAAAAATACTTTGCCACCCCCCATCTCTTCCAAGTGCTTCCTAGATATTTTATATCTATCCACATTTATAATCTCTCTACCCGATTCTGTCACTCCTCCTCCTCCTCCTTCTCTTTGCTTACTACCATTATTTCTGTTTTTTCCACATTCATATTCAATCCTGTTTCTCTCAGCTTTTCTGCGAAACACAGCAACATTTGCTTCAACCTCTCACCATCTCCACTCCAACACGCCAAATCATCTGCATATACCATGATGTCTCCGTCATACGTGTTTTAAACTTTTTTACACCTTCTTTATGACTGTGTCCAAATACCCTATAAACAGTATCGGCGACAGCACACTCACCATCCTTGCTCCCGTTTTTACCATCAACCATTCCTCGTTTTTATATCTGTTCTTACCTTACTTAGCTATTCACGTATGGTACTTCTTACGAATTTATCAGTCTGCCTCAACTTCATATCCTCTCCGGGAACTCTCCACAGTTCTCTCTGGGTTACAGAATCAAATGCTTTCTTCAACTCTATGAAGGCGATTTATGCCTTCTTATTGTATTCCAATGTCTTTTCCTGTATCATTCTTAATGCAAACATTAAATCTGTAGTACTTCTACCACCTCTGTACACATACTGCTCTTCACCCAATCTTGGCTCTATTTTTTATCTTAATTTTCTATAATTTTTCTTTCATATAACTTCGCCATGTGATCCATTAGTGAGATTCCTCTATAATTTTTAAAATCTCCTGCGTTCCCCTTATAAATGGGAACTATTATTGACCTTCCCCAACCTTCCGGCACTCTACTCCCCACCCAACACCTGTTCAGAAATCTCAGCATCAAGGCTTTTTAGCCCCTCTCCTCCCTCCCTCAGCAAACTCAATATTTATCCCATCTCACCAGGAGTTTTTCCGCTCTTCATTTTCCTTAACGCTCCTCGAATTCCTCCTTCGTTTTACCATCCTCCTCTTCTCCTCCGCAGTTTCTCTACTCCTCTTTCTCTCCTGCCCTTCCTCTTCTCGACTGCACTCCACTTCAACAACTGATCAAAGTTCTATCACCTTTTGTTTTTTTCCCGGGCTTTACCAATGTTTCTCCATTTTGTCTTTGATATTACATACTCTACTCTTCGCTCCTCTATACGTTCTTGCCAATGTAAAAATCTTCTTGCTTTCCTTCATATTATCCATCAGTTCCTTTGCTAACTTCTAAGCCACCTCCTCCTTTGCCTTCCTCTTCACTCTCTCCGCTTCATTTCTTGCTTCACGTACATGGCTAATTAATAATATATATATATATATATATATATATTAATATATTATATATATATATATTATATATATATAATATATATATATATATATATTATATATATTTATTTATATATATATATAATATATAATAATATATAAGGCTTATATATACTATCATGGCGTAATAAGGTCAGTTGCGCCCCCCGCGACTTATTTTGTGCGCCCCCTATAGTCATGGACGGGGTGGATAGAGTTTTTGGAACTTGAATGACAAAAAAAGTTTTCTTGTTCATATCAGAGAAAAATTAGCATTACAAAAGAACCAGAGTGTATTACAATGAAAAAAGGTTTTATATATATATATAATATATATATATATATTATATATATATATATATATATATTATATATATATAATATATATAATATAATATATATAATATATATATATATTATATTATATATATAATATATAATATAATATATATAAGGATGTGCATCTTGTTAAAAAATTCTTACATTACTGTTATTGGTTTTTTTTAAAAAAAATTAAAAGAAAAACTTACTAATCAAACAATACAACTTTTGCATTACTTTTTAAACTTTTGACATTAATCAGTCTTCTAAATGAATCATTAATCCCTTCTTCTTCTTTTGCACACAAATGTCCACTAATTTTCGCAAGTCCATGCGCTAGCGCCGATCATACCTCTATGCTAAGTAAAGCAATTCATTAATCTTACGGTCGTCTGGTACTTCTAATAACTTTTTAATTATTTTAATTTTGAATAAAATCTCTCAGCAGATGATGAAGTTACTGGAAGTGTCAGAAACATTATAAAAGCTGTAACACTCTGGAAATACTACAGACAACTTTTTCAATCAACAAATATTCTGCCACTTAATTATTTTTGTCGTTTTTCTTTTCTTTATTTCACTTGCCACAACATTTCTGGAGCAGACAATTTCCGTAACTAAAGAACTTGTCACGTCGGCTTCATATTTTTGTAAAACTTGTCAGCAGACTCATGAGCTCTCTATCTGTTTGTTCTGTAAGGCTGTAGGGCTCAAAAAGCAAAACTCTGTTTCACCTTCCTCATATCTGAAACCTCCGATTCACTTGGCCTATTAATATATTTCTGTAAAAAACCCTCACCCTGAAAATGTGCAAAGGATCAATGAAGTCAACATCTTTATAAAGCTCACTTTGCTTTTGCTTTTAGTAGGCAATGAAGTCTACTTTGCCACATCTTGCAATTTCCTGGGCCTCTTCTACTAGCTTGTAAAACTCTCCCCCGAACTGGTTTAGTTTGGTGACACACCTTTTTAAAAGAGTGGAAGGCTTCATCCAGGGATATGTCTGATTTTTGGAATGTTTTAGAAGTGATGTTAATACTTTCCGCACTGAAGGTCCATATTTCGTTACACGTTGCTTGACCTTTTTTTTTTACCTTTTTTGACCTTGACCTTTTTTGGCCGAATTTTTTACCTGACCTTGACCTTTTTGGGCCTTGACCTTTTTTGGGTTTGACCTTTTTGGGCCTTGACCTTTTTTGGGCTTGACCTTTTTTCCGCAACCCTTGGTTTCATGGGTCATTTTTGGCCCACGTATTTTTCGGCAACCTAATTTTTTTGGCACCTATTTTTTAGCGTCCCTTCGAAGAAGGGTTGCGCCAAACAGTTGCGTTAGCAACCGTTGTACCGTATTGCCCCCCTATTTTACCCCCCCTAATTTTTTCGGCCATGGGTCAATTTTGACCCACGGTAATTTTTGATCTGTCTTT
>JABUQX010037909.1:30000-39694 GCA_015478945.1 Trachelipus rathkii
CTTACACTTATACAAACTATGACACTTATACACACATTCACTAGGAACTTATACTCACTTACATCTCCATAGACATTACACTACCCATATACTAATTACACTCACACTCAACATAGCACTTAAACTTCATTACAACCTAATGACCTTATATAGCACTTACACTGGCCATGAGACCTAAGACCATATACGACTTACACGCACCCTAGACATCTTACACTTACACTCACACACTTGATATTTTGATGCCTCAGCTTAATGCCTAGCTTGGATCTCATCTTTGATGGCTCAATTTTGATGACGTCATCTTTGATACATCTATATTGATGATTCATCTTTGATGAAATCATCTTTGATGCTTGCTTACCCTTCATCAAAGAACAGAGTTAATATTGATGTTCTCCCCTAGCTAGTTCATAAGCTAACCACCAGGCTCAGCATGAGCCCCACCGCAAAGGGAGCCAGCCCCGCACCACGCGTTGCGTCTCGCGAGTCCCTTGCCGCGTGCTCCGCCGTCGCAATATTCCCGCGAACGAAAAATATGTAATATCAATGTAAACTATTCAGCGAATTTATTTCAAATATATAATGAGTCATTCATTTTTATTTAATACTTAACATTTTTATTAAAAACATTTTTTTGCGAACCTAAAACTGTAACTCATCACAGACCTATTATTTAACTCATATTTATTAACATTATTTTTTTACTTAATACTTTTTATTAATATTTTAATTTATTAAAAATTTTAAAATTGTATGTAAGAAAAAACAGAGTGTCTGATATATAAACATTTTAATTTACTACAACTGTCCGAAATTTTATTAAAAACTTATATTTACCAATTTTAAAGCAGTAAATCAAGTAAATCAATAGAGGTGTGACCTAACACAAAGGGGGATTAGTATTCTTTTGTTTTACGCTTTCTGCTAACTCTTGTTTACTGCTTTAAACTCATGTTTTACTGCTTTAACTCATAATTTGTTTAACTGCTTTAACTCATGTTTTCTGCTTTAAAAATCATATGTTTTACTGCTTTACTCAATATATTTATTAACATTACTAATAACTTAAAGCAGTAAATAGTAATCAATAGAGGGTGACCTAACACAAGGGGGGATTAGTAGCTTTTTGTTTTACTGCTTTAACTGCTTTAACTCTTGTTTACTGCTTTAACTCATTTTTACTGCTAACTCATATGTTTTACTGCTTTAACTCATGTTTTACTGCTTTAAACTCATATGTTTTAACTGCTTTAACTCATATATTAATTACTTATGTTTTTTATTTTGTTTTTAAGACATTATAATTTATTTTACTATTATTTTTTTTATTCTTTTAATTATTATTTTTATTAATTTTATTATTTTTATTTTATCATTATAATTAGTCTTATTTACTTCATGCCTATTGCTATTATTCTGAACACACATACCATACACACACACACCACGACACACACACACACACACACACACACACTCACAACAGATTTACTTACACTCAAACACGATTTACTTACACACTTAGATTTTAAATTAACTCAACACACCAGATTTTTACTTAACTCACAACACAAGATTTACTTACACTGACAACAGATTTACTTAACTTCACAACAGATTTACTTACACACACAAGATTTACTTACACTCACACACAGACTTACACCCACACACACACCACCACGCACACACACACACACACACACACACCCACAACACACACCCACACACCCACAACGACCGCACACACACACACCACACCCCCCGGCACTACTCACTTACAATATAACGTATAATTGTAATTAATATTTTATGTTTTAATTAAACACGTACATTTATATTCCTCATTCAAATATATACTAAAATTATTGTTCAAAGTTTCCTAAAACTTCTATAATAAATAATCATTATCTTTGAACAAATAATTTATTATTAACTGTTATATACTTTTCTGTTTATAATTTTTAATAACTATCAAGTTTTAAATAACTTTTATACTAAAATTTTATGAATTTTATTAAAACATATCTTTGTTACGTACTTAAAGCAATAAATCAGTAAGGTCAGCCCTAGCACCCCTCTACACCAAGGTATGCCACGTTTTGTTCTATTGACTTAATGCTTTAACTCGTCATCTTTAGCCATGTATAAATATAAAAATACAAAAAAATCTTCTTTACTAACATAACATGTATTTATTAAAATCATTCTAAGGTTTTTTATTTAAAAATAACAATTATTCCCTCATTAATATTATTCGCTCGATGTTATCTAAAAATATTTCAAAGTTTTTGTTAAATAATTCGGATTTTCTTTTATATTTATCTATGTAACATTGCAATCCAACACGGAGAAACACACACAAACCCATCTTACAGATACGGAAACTACCTCTCTCGTAAAATGGATGATAATACTTTTATGCATAAATTTAGGATATCTTTTTGTTCCCCGGGGCGATTTAGGCCTAACCAGGTCACAATATATTTCAAACTGACCTTTTTCTTTAAAGATGTGGTTGTAAAAAAGAAAAAAAAAAAAAAAAAAAAAAAAAAACAATAACTACGTTAGGCCTAAATTTAGGTCTAAATTTAGGATAAACCTTTTTTGTATCCAGGCGGATTTAAGCAATACCAGGTCAAAAGGTTATTCCAGTATAGACAAGATTCGAGAATCAACTTTAATAAATATATTTCAAACTGAACATGCTGGTTCGGTAAGATCCTTTAAGCAGGTAAGGAGGAAATGTTTACCTTTCTTGTGAGTGGACCGGAGTAATCCTTATCTCTATATGACGTCGTATGTGATTGAGAATTATTTTATCGCTTTTTGGTTTCAGGTGTGTAAAAACCGCCGTAGGGGAGGGGAGGAACCCCCCCGTGACACCCAAATACCAAGAGCGGGGGTTCCGAGACCCTCCCCTGAGGGGTTATTACATACTTATAAACAAGAAAGTGAATAAATAATTCTCGCCAATCCATCGCTGTCATAATAGAGATAGGATTACTTCGTCCACTCACAAGAAAGGTTAAACATTTCCTCCTTACCTGCTTAAAGGATCTTACCGACCTAGCATTGTTTCAGTTTGAATATATTTATAAAGTTGATTCTCGAATCTTGTCTATACTGGAATTACCTTTTGGCCTGGTATTAGGCTTAAATCTGCCTGGGATAAAAAGGTTTATCCTAAATTTAGACCTAATTTAGGCCTAACGTAGTTTTAATTGCACCACATTTTACAGAAAAAGGTCAGTTTGAAACATATTTTGACCTGGAATTAGGCCTAAATCGCCCCGGGATACAAAAGGGATTATCCTAAATTTAGGTCTAAAGTAGTTATTTCAACACATTTTACAGAGAGAGGTCAGTTTCGTATCTGTAAGGAGTGCGCGGGTTGTATTGTTTTCCTCGTGTTGGATTGCATGTATCATAGAATAATAAAAGAAAATCCGAATTATTAAAAAAACTTTGAAATATTTTTAGATAACATCGAGCGAATAATATAAATGTAAGTGAATAATTGTATTTTTAAATAAAAATACAGAAATAAATACATGTTATGTTAGCAGAGAACTTATTTTGTTATTTTTTATACATACTTATTAATGGCTAAAGATGATGTAAAAGCAGTAAGTCAATAGAACAAACGTGGCATAGCTTGGCTTAGAGGGGTGCTAGGGACTGATTTACTGATTATTGCTTTAAGGTACGTAAAAAATATGTTTTTAATAAATTTCATAAATTAGTAAAGTTATTTTAAAACTTGATAGTTACTAAAATTTATAAACAAAAAGTATTTACAGTTAATAATAAATTCTTTTCAAAGATAATGATTGATTATTATAGAAGTTTTAAAGAAACTTTGAATATTTTAGTATATTTGAATGAGTAATATAAGTGTACGTGTTTAATTAAAACATAATGTATTAATAAATTAACGTATAATATGTGTAAGCTGAGTGTGCGGGGGGTGTGGCGTGTGTGTGTGTGTGCGTGTGTGTGGGTGTGCTGGTGTGTGTGTGTGGTGTGTGTGTGGTGTGGTGTGTGTGTGGTGTGTGTTGTGTAAGTAATCTGTGTGTGATGTAGTAAATCTGTGTGTGTAATAAATCAGTGTGTGAGTGTAAGTAAATCTGTGTGTGAGTGTAAGTAATTCTGTGTGGAGTGTAAGTAAATCTGTGTTTGTGAAGTGTAAATCTACGTGTGTAAGTAAATCTGTGTGAGTGTAAGTAATCTGTGTGTGAGTGTGTGTGTGTTGTGTTGTGTGTGTGTGTGTGTGTGTGTGTGCTGTGTGTGTGTGTGTGTGTATGTGTCTTTCTAAATAATAACAATAGGCATGAAGTAAATACACTAAAATAAACTAAAAATAATAATAAAATAATAAAAATAATAATAAAAAATAAATAAAATAATATAATAAATAAAAAGTATTAAAAACAATAAAAAAATAATAATGTAATAAATATATGAGTTAAGCAGTAAAAATATTGAGTTAAAGCAGTAAACCATGAAGTTAAAGCAGTAAAAACATATGAGTTACAGCAGTAAAAAACATGAGCTAAGCAGTAAACAAGTAGTTAAGCAGTAAGCATGTAAAACAAAGCATACTATCCCCCTTGGTGTTAGGTCACCACCTCTATTGGATTTAACTGATTTACTGTTTAAGTATGTAATGTTATCAAATATATGAGTTAAGCAGTAAAACATATGAGTTAAAGCAGTAAAACATGAGTTAAAGCAGTAAAAAACATTGAGTTAAAGCAGTAAACATGAGTTAAAGCAGTAAACAAGTAAAAGCAGTAAAGCAGTAAAAAAAAGCATACTATCCCCCTTGGTGTTAGGTCACACTTCTATTGATTTACTGATTTATGCTTTAGGGTAAAATTTATGTTTTTAATAAATTTCGTACAGTTGTACTAACTAAACATTTTATATATCGACCACTTCTGGTTTTTTCTTCTTCATACATTTTTAAAATTTATAAATTAAAAGTATTAAGTAAAAAGTAATTAAGTAAAAAATATGTTAATAAATATATGAGTTAAATAATAGGTTTGTGATGGGTTACAGTTTTAGGTTCGCGAAAATGTTTTTAATAAAAATGTTTAAGTATGAAATAAAAATGAATGACTCATAGTATATTTGAAATGAAATTCTTTGAATAGTTTACATTGATATCATATTTTTCGTTCGCGGGAATATTGCGAATGCGGGAGCACGCTGCGGGTGGGACGGAGGCGTGCGGGAACGCGACGGGAAACGGAAAGGGTGGAATGAGGAGTCATCCTAGCAACTTATAATATACACCAATCGAGTTCTCATACCTTATAACATAGGGGTAGGCACCATCAAAGATGTTTCATCAAAAGATGAATCATCAATATAGATGGTATCAGATGACGTTCATCAATATATGAACTTAAAGATGAGGCATTCAATGCTGAGCATTATGCTGAGGCATAAATATCAAGTGGTGAGTGTAATGAGTGTCATGTAAGTGTAAGTGTATATGGTCTAGTGTCTATGGCCAGTGTAAGTGCTTATAAGTGTCATAGGGTGTATGTAAGTTTAAGTGCCTATGTTGAGTGTGAGTGTAAGTGTATATGGGGTAGTGTAAGTGTCTATGGAGAGTGTAAGTGAGTATAAGTGTCCTAGTGAATGTGTGTATAAGTGTCATAGTGTGTACTAAGGGTCATAGTGTTGTGTGTGAGTGTAAGTGTAAGTGTTCTCTTGTGTGTGTGTGTGTAAGTGTATAGGGGCTAGTGTGTATGGCCAGTGTAAGTGCTTATAAGTGTCATAGGGTGTATGTAAGTTTAAATGTCTATGGTGAGTGTGAGTGTAAGTGTCTATGGAGAGTGTAAGTGAGTATAAGTGTCCTAGTGAATGTGTGTATAAGTGTCATAGTG
This sequence comes from Trachelipus rathkii, assembly GCA_015478945.1. NCBI lineage: Eukaryota > Metazoa > Arthropoda > Malacostraca > Isopoda > Trachelipodidae > Trachelipus > Trachelipus rathkii. The sequence continues at coordinate 35,907 of JABUQX010037909.1, forward strand.
TATGTGTGTATAAGTGACATAGTGTGTATAAGTGACATAGTGTATGTATGTAAGTGTAAGTGTGTGTATAAGTGTCATAGTGTAAGTAAATCTGTGTATGTGTGTGTGTGTGTGTGTGTGTGTGTGCGCGCGCGCGGGCTCGTGTGTAGATGTGTTTGGGTTCTCAAAAATGTATCGTAGAATACACAAGGGATGGCCAAAAATTATGGGCCAAAATTGACACATGGAAGACCAAAGGGTTGGATTGTGTTGGTGTAGGCTAGGTGTAGGCTATGTGTAGGTGTAGCCTAGGTGTAGGTTAGATGCAGTATAGATTATGGGCAGTATGTGTAGGTGTAGGCTATGTCGAAAATAAAGGGTGGCCGAAAATTAGGGTGCTCAAAATAGGGTTCTCAAAAATGTACCGTAGAAATAGGGTTCTCAAAATAGGGTTCTCAAAATAGGATTCTCAAAAATTTGGGTTCTCAAAATATATCTGTGTGTATCTGTGTGTGAGTGTAAGTGTGTGTACGAGTGATACTATATTATATATATATTATTATATATATAATATATTTATTACTATATATATATATATTATAATATATATTCTATATATATATTATAATATATATATAATATATCTATATATATATATATTATATTATATATAATATATATATATATATATATATATGCAATGAGGCAAGTAGAATCAAACAGTAAGATCCACGTGGTCAATATAAGGATGCTTTGTAGATTTGCATGAGCATTTCCACGTGCTTGGGGGTGTGTAGAATAGCCATGCTGGAATGCAAGGTAACGGCCCACGTGGTGCTGCTTCTCGATACGATCGTTCTTATGACAAAAATAAAATAATTATAATTCCGTAAAATCATTAAAATTATCCAAATTCTAAATTTGCGGTTCTCAAAAAATATTCTGTGTGTATCTGTTGTGTGTGTAAGTGTGTGTACGAGTGAATTATATATATATATATATATATATATATATATATATATATATATATTATATTATAGATATATATATATATATTATATATTTATATATATATATTATATTATATATATAATTATATATATATATATATATATAATATATATAATATATATATATAATATAATATATATATATATATATATATTTATATAAATATATATATATATATAGTTGTACATGCATTCTTTTTACCATTTCACATACTTTTATTATAATGTAAAGGATGCTTTGTAGATTTGCATGAGCATTTCCACGTGCTTGTGGGTGTGTAGAATAGCCGTGCTGGAATGCAAGGTAACGGCCCACGTGGTGCTGCTTCTCGATACGAGAGATCTAATAACAAAAATAAAATAATTAAAATAATTAAAATAAAAATAATTCAAAATTCAAATAAAAATGATTAAAATAATTCAAATAAAATTTTGGATATTAAAGAATTGAGGAAATAATACCAAAGTACCTGCGCAGAAAGGAGCGCTGAGACAAAAAATAGCTTTCTCTCTCTCTCTCTCTCTCTCTCTCTCTTCTCTCTCTCTCTCTCTCTCTCTATATATAATATATATTATTATATATACTATTATATATTATCTTATTATATATTTATATATTATATATATATATATATATAGTATATATATATCTATTATATATTATTATATATATATATATATATATATATATATATTATATTTGATTATTATTATTTATTATTATTATTATTATTATTATTATTATTACTTAATTATTATTATTATTATTTCTTATTTATATATTTATGCGGGTAAATTGACCTGATTTCAAAATATCTCATTACCAGATCTCACGTTTGGTTCTGGGGACTAAAGGGCATAAAGTTGACCGCGTGGAAAGGGTTCGTATCCTTTCGGTGGCTATATATTTTGAATTATAACCGGGAAAGAATTCGAACAGCTGAAGACGGTAAGGCTTGAGGTGGTAAGGAAGTTTAAGTGTAGATGTAAATGACGGTGAAAAGTCGTGAGTCATGACCGTGGGTGAGGGTGTGTGTGTGTGTGTGGATGTGTGTGTGTGTGTGTGTGTGTGTGTGGTGTGTGTGTTGTGTGTGTGTGTGTAGATGGGTGGAGGGACGGGTCTGGTGGGACGGGATACAAGGAGGGATGGGACACAAGGCGTGCGGATGTGAACCTACGGTTCAGGTGGAATGGGACACGCGGCGGACGGGCGGGTCTGCGGATTCGAAACAATAAGGATAAGACATCACAAAAGGGCTTAAAGCCCCTAAAGCAGATCAAAAATTACCCGTGGGTTCAAATTGACCCATGGCCGAAAAATTAGGGGGGTCAAAATAGGGGGTTCAATACGTACAACGGTTGCTAACGCAACCGTTTGGCGCGCCCTTTCTCGAAAGGGCGCTAAAAATTAGGGTTGCCAAAAAATTAGGGTTGCCGAAAATACCGTGGGCCAAAAAATGACCCAATGGAAGACCAAGGGGTTGGTCGAAGAGAAAGGTTCAAGCCAAAAGGTCAAGGACAAAAAGGTCAAACCCAAAAGGTCAAGGCCCAAAAAGGTCAAGGCCCAAAAAGGTCAAGGTCAGGTAAAAAATTCGGCCAAAAAAGGTCAAGGTCAAAAAAGGTCAAAAAAGGTCAAGGTCACGGTGGTACAAATATGGACAGTCGTGCGGAATGTACTCCCTACTACTAGAAGTGATGTTAATACTTTCCAAAATTTTACTTTGAAACACAAGCATATCAGGATCAGGCTGGTCTCGAGTGGACTGCAAAGCTCTTTGTTGAAGTTAGGAATGATTTTTTATAAACAATTCAAAATATAAATGATTAACTTTAACTACCAACAAGCAATCGAACCTCGAAGACCATCTAGTTGGGCACAGTCTTTTAACAGTTTTGTTGACCATGCAGGTTTCTGAAGAAATTTCTTTCAGTGATTGCCATCTTGGAAGACTCTGACTGAAATACCCATATATCTCATTAATCAAATCATAAAAAACAATCATTTCTGTAATCTCCTTTACAGAATCATCAAGACTAATTAGGTGTGATTTGTCCAAGCACATACTCTGCCATTAGGCGACTTTCGCTTGCATTTTGGTCTGCTGTCCAATTACTTCCCACTCAATACAGTAGCCATGCCATATTAATTGAAAATTTTGCTTTCCAAAACTTACACACCACTACACTTTCTAAGCCTTCGGCCTTTTGATTTGTTATGGGATAAACCCCAGGATGACTCATACTAATTTGCAGCTTCTTTTGCATCGTAATTGATGCAGACATACTAATTACTACTGACAGTTGGTCAGTTTTAGAAATTTCTTTGGTTCGTATCTAAAATAAGAGAAAAAAAGGGCACATCTTGGTTTCACTTATTATGTCACGGAGCACATGTTGTGAAGCCAAACTAACGAGTTCATTCTGAATAGGAGAACTCATATATTTTGTTCTGCTTTTCTCATTCTCCAGGTGACTTTTAAGAAGCGGGTCATACCTGGATAACATCAATAATATTGAGAAAGTTTCCAGATTTACTATCATATATCGGGTTAAAAAATATGTATATTATAATATATATATATATATATATATATATATATATATATATATATATATATATTATATATAATATATATTATATATATATTTATATATATATATATATATATATAATATATATATATTATATTATATATATATATATACAGAAGAGAGTGAGAAGGGAGGTGAGAGAGAGAGAGAGAGAGAGAGAGAGAGAGAGAGAGTAGAGAGAGAGAGAGAGGAGAGAGAGAAAGAGAA
>JABUQX010037910.1:0-15000 GCA_015478945.1 Trachelipus rathkii
TATATATGACTATATAATAAATTATAGCTATATTAGTAAGACTACTATATAAGGCTTATATCACTTATATATATTATATATATTATTATACATATAGTACACTTATATAATTATAGTACCATTATACTAGCTATATCTAATATGGATATATGGTTTGACTATTTGGTTTAAAACCACACATTATCCATTGTCTCCATATCTCATATAAAACACTTACGCAATAGCTAACAAAGGAAAATGGAATACAATTGTTTGGAATCCTGGCAAAATTTTATTTGCAGAACTATGAAAAAAAAATTTAAAAAAAAATCGTCAAAGAAACTACAAATAGCTACAGGACAAAAAGGAATACAATTTGGCAATCTCTTGGTGTAAAACTTTTACGTTTAGGAAATGTAAATAAAAAAAATACATAAATTAAATAACTAATAAATTATTTGGCTATTCTTTTTTTTAGGAGCAGTGGACATAATATATACCACCGGATTTGAGGACTTATAATAACATAATATCAATATTATATATATACATACTACATAATAATAATATATATATAATTCTTATATATTATTCATATAGCATATATGCATAGTATAATAACTATGGCGTAATACTATTATATTATATTTTATTTGTAAAGGTATATTACATGGCAATGTAGGGAGAGCTCCGAGCCGACGGACACAGGAGGGGGACGTTTTCCATTTACCCGCGGTAAGGGGCAGGGAGCGGGCCCATCACGAAAGGAACCCCTCAGCCGGTTCCCGTCGACATACCCGCAAAAACCACCAAATAGCAGGCCACGCTAATCCTCAGCGAGGGGTTTCCGGAGTACTCCTCCGAGGGCCGGAGCAGCGGGGAATTGAGCCTACCTCCGTAGTTCCCCGTTGACAACGGCATCTTGTGAGAGACCCCGACTCCTAGCCACGGTTGCGGGCGGTATACCCTTGAGATATTCTTTAGTAAAAAAAACAAGCAAAATTTTAAATAGAAAATCTAATTTTTATTTAAACGAGAAGTAATCAATAAAAGTGTCTCTTACAATAGCTCTCTAATCAATTACTATAATAGATTAAACAATAATTTTTTTTATTTTTTTATTTTTTTGGTTTTACATTTTTGTTTTTCGTATTAAAATTTTACCAGGATTCCACAAAAAGCTATTACCCTCTGTCATCCGCTGTAGTATTTGTCAGTTTTTTGAGATATTTTTTTTTATCTTTTTTTTTTTTTTTTTTTTTTTTTTTTTTTTTTTTTTTTTAGTTTCCCGCACTAAAAATTGACCAGCTGTGTTCCAGGCAATGGTATTCCTTTGTTCCTTGAAGCATTGTAGTTTTTGATATTAGTTGTGGCTTAACACGTGAAATCTTCACCTTAATTATGCTATTACAAAACTTCAAAATCTTAGTTACATAACGATCAAAAATTCAAATTAAAAAGGAAATACAATTTGCCATAGGCCTAATTTGTGTCGTTCGTCTTAGTGTGCAAGTGAAACAAAAAAAATATATAATTCATTTTACTTTTTTTCAATTATATTTTTTAAATTTTATTTTTCCAAAAATCGATTAGCTATATTTTCTCTCAAAATGATTAGTATCGTGCGTTTCGTACTAACATTTGAGACAAAACCTCATCTTCAGAATTTTTGTCCAACCTACTAATACATAATATATATAATATTTAATAAAATATTTCATTTAATGAACATATTTTGAAAATCTTGCATGTACAGTATATGTTAATACCAATTTATTTTCATTTTAAGCTTCAGCTTCTAAGAACTTCACTTATCTACAACAGAGAGCTCCAACAATTAGTCTAATTCCCTCATTTGTTCAATATATATTATATATATACTACTAATATATATATAATGATACATATATATACTATATACTTATAATGATATAATATATATTATAGCTATATATAAATATATACTACTATATATATACTACTATATAATATAAATATATTATATTTGCCATTGTTATTAAAGATCTCATTTGGAGAGCGACGCGGAAAAACCAGAGGAAGAGATGAAAAAGAAAAGGAATACAAGAAGGAATCATAGAACGAAATTAAACATCTGCAAGAATTATTCAAGAAGAGAATGCTTTTGAGAAAAAATGTTTGCCAGGATTTAAATTGTGAACAACTAATTTTCATTTTTGAAACTTTTTACCTATTCCGAATTTTAATTATTGTGAAAAAATTTAAATATTAATTTATTTTTGTATCAAATTTGAAAGTTAGTAGTTTCTTAAATATTTTTGAACACGTTGACTTAAAGTAAGTCATTTAATTATTTGAAAATCCAATTGTTTATAATCATTAATAGAAGAAAAATTTAAAAAGCAGGAATCAATTAAATAAATTGAAATCAATTAAATTCTGGCAATCAGTGAAGATGGCATTTCTCCAAAACGTTTTCTCAAACCTTGATAACAAAATTTCTCCGTCTGATCTTTATGTCTAAAAATACATCTTATAAAATAAAAGACTGACACGTAGTTCGCTGGTCAAGACACTACTCACTATCACTAACACTCATTTCATCACAAGGGCCGAATAAATTAGGATTACAGTGTAGACAGAACTTCCAATGTTGTAATTAGTCACTGCGACGGATGCGGAGGTGAAGCTGCACCCATGCAGGCTCAGAGACGACAAGAAGCCTGCAAAAAACGGAAACGGACACATTAGCACAACCAAACCGGAATATTTAAATATATTTAAATTCTAACAGCAGAAAAGCAACCACAATCCATGCAGACACCTTTATGCCATTTATGTAAGAGATAGTGTCATAAGAGGCAATAATATGCATTTAAAGTGTTTTGCTCAACATGTAAACAATATTACATTAAAGGCAGTATGCCTGGTGCACGTCTAACATGGGACTTTCCAATGCACACTTAGCGATAGGGGTCATTATATAACCCAGAAATCTACGTCTAGACAATAAACATATTGAAGAGTTCAAAGCAATACACCAACCAAGAGAATAACCAACGAATCACAAAATATTTAGTTAACTCGTTGCCTCCTCTAAAATATCTAAAAATGAATAGACCAAAGTGACAAGATCAACCATAAAGACAAAGGCAACTATATCACTCACAATGAAAATAAATATGAGAATGAGAAAAAATGGTACATAATTCTAATAATAATTTTCGTCTGATCACTCACCGTGGGTAATCTCGTCCATAGCAAGTGCTGACACCTCATAACGATGACTCACAAATTTGTTCCTGCAATTAACATATATTCTCGCGCGATGCCACCCTGGTGGTAAAAGTAGACCAGGACATCTAGAACGCTCAGACGTGTGGGAGTCGGTGTCGATGTGGATCACGTATGATAGTGAATTATAATTCACGTGACTATATATATATGGAGTAACTTGTGGGAATTGCAAGTCATTAATGCACCATCGTGCTAGTTGTCATATTGGCGAAACCCCTGTAAATCAAAAGTCGTCATATATCATCAACAATCTAGCCAGTTCCACCGGCTACGTCCTGATTCGTGACTGCCAGAGCCTGTGACTCGAGAAGGGCCTCCCATGTATTGTATGTAGTAGTTGGAAGGTACTACGAATTTTCGATGACATAGTGGATATGGATAACTTTTTATATGAATTAACTCTATTCACATCGTATATGAGTCTCAATGTGTGTCTCTTCTGTGAATAGTCCTCTGTATTGATTCATTTTAAGCCAATTATGAAAAGCCTCACCCGTGATACATTAGCCACCTCACTCAGTGGAGAGCACTCGATGCCAGGCTGCCCCTTTCCAACCATAAAAGCAAACGAGCGGCAACTCCAACTAGCTATGAAAAATTCAACAGGCACTCCCATGCCTCTCCATTTTTTCCCCACCCAAAACGCTCGATACAAAGCTGGCTTTTAAAAGAAAAAAGAATCGAAAAAAATGCCACCTTCTTCCAGCAACCCTAACGTGTGATATGTTCGACGGACTACTATCTGTGGAGAACATTCACTAGATCATATATCTTAGGACTCTTCACTCTCTTGAGGATGACCACCTTGTAGCATTACCACCGCATATAATAACACCTCAAAAACAACTATCCATCGCACCCTTCTAGCCTCGTTCGGAATTGACTATCAATCTCGCCTCTATATAGAGTACTGTGAGACGATGCGATCCACCTAAACACCTTTTAAACGGCATTATCTGTACCCTATAGAGCGATGGAAAGGTCACTATCGGCTTGGCGCCTGGCTGGAAAGCACTGGTCTAGGCCTACCACATACTAGCGTTTGCTACACCTGTATCTAGTATCCCTTTATGCGCAAAAAAACGAAACAAGATAACATGTAAACCCCCACACATAAAGATATATAAAAAATCGAATCGATACACACCCCAAGAAGGGACCTGAATTTGAAATGCACAAGCGCTTCCAATGTATGCCACCTCTTCTTCTTCTTAATAGAAACACATCAGTGTACTATTATCTCTTTTCAAACCCCCCATAAGCCTTCATGCTTCTGGACACCATATTTGCAGAGTCCTTCATGGCCACTGCCACTCACCCACATTACACATATTAACTATCTCAGAATCCTAAAGCATCGCCATTATACCTAAAGACGTTCATAATCTATCTTTAGTTCCTCAACATTCCCTATCAGAAATAGGGTGCTGCTCTTTCCTTTTGCACACAGAGTCACAGCACCTTGCTATTTCTGCTCGAAAGCAGATCTTCCACCATTAATGTACTGTTCATCCGCAAAAGCTCTCTCACTCAAATAGCCACGCCTCTTGCCCTTTTAAACAAGCTATCATTTTCTGTCTCACGCCCGCAGGTCCACAGTATGAAAATCTACACACCCGGTAGTCCTCCTGCAGGCTTACTGACGCGGGCTCGAAAGATATGACATTTCATGGCTGCTACGTGCTTTCCTTCACTATCTCAGACAACCTCTCTCCCAGATACCTCCCCCTTATGGTCTCTCAATACTGTACAAAGACATGAGAGAGTTAACGGCTCACTCATACGTTGATTGCCTTACTCGGATTCTAATCCTTAAAAACCGAGTAGATCACTCATATTGGTCATGTTATATTATCAGACTCGCTTAGCGCACGTACAAGCACTAAAACCCCTTATTCTAAGAAAACGCACTATGCAATCAGAACTGTTATGTCTAACAATCTGTCCAAGTGGCGAGCAGGAATTCTAACTTCTCTCTCAATCCCTGTATAGAGAACAACATTTAATATTTTAATGTGTTTATGCATCTCCATCTCTATTAGAGCTGACTGTAGTCGTTGCGAGACAAATGAAATCGTGATAGAGACGGCCAAAAATTGGGCGCCTCCTCTTCTCGGAGTTTGTTCCATGTACCTCCGATGCCATTTCGACAAGGCCCGCCTCCAATCGAACTGAACCTCTACATACAACCAGTCACTCTCTTCTCGCACGGTCGGCTGACCTCAGAAGTTCACATTCGTTCTCCCGCTCTCAGCAAGCAATAGAGAGGACGTACTGGACGAGATGACGCCCTTGGTCGCGGTGCAGCTAGCTCCTGAGCTCAATCCCGCGCCTGCGGGGAAAGGATCTTCCAGAGCGTCTTCTTCCTCCCGCCTGCAACGGAAAGCTCAGGTCTTACAAAGTGATACTGGTCCTGCCGTACTTGGCCCACTGATCACCATCTCTCCTCACATTCTAGAACTCTCATGGTATCACTGTGACCCTCCTACCCATATTTGTATATAGAAATTTTGTCCGGTCGCCTGAGTCAGGCCCGCAAGCTAGTTCAAATTTATTGTGTGCGTCATCTGAGTCACTATACTAACCCTAGTGATCGCGTGTCATTGTTCCCTCAGCTGCTTTTAATTTGACCGTACTCTATGCACCTAATGCTCTCTCCTTTCTCGATAAACATTAAGGTAATCATTATCCATTACTTCCTTGAAGTTCCCCATTTTTGGAAGTCCTCGTTTGTATTTCTTCTTGAATCTTAGCTACCCAGAGAAGATTCGAGGAGAATTTGTGAGGAAGATCATATAATAATAACTACTAATTGTTCATCATGTTTCTTAATGACTACTTTATAAATTTATTTATTAGAATTTTATTTAATTTTTCATGATTATTATTATTTAGGAATCTACTATTAATAATTTTTGTATAGAAGAAGAATATATACAATAAATAATTTATAAATAATTTATACAATAAATAATTTATCACACAAAATAATTATAAAATATAAATAATAAAAGAAACTAGAATCTTGTAATATCTATAGAAAAGAAATAAATATTAGACAAAAGGAAACCTCCCACCTCCTATGTCATGACGCTTTGATATGCATATCACGCGTCGAGGGGTGACCCGTGCGTCGATTTACTGATCGGCGTTATTGTGGGTGGCGTGCACGTAGTTCACTACTAAATGTCAAAAATATATAAAAAGATAACATTATCAGAATATTTTGTATGTCTATAATGCGGTAATATATAATATATAGTACTGTGTACAGTCAGCTAAGGAGAAAAATCATTTGTTTACCTCGAGTATGTAGGGCAGGGGATAGGGCTAGTCGGTCAATCGTTTCTCGAGGGGAAATGTGCGGAGTAATCAAAGGTGGCGGTTGATGCTAATGATGGTTTAATAACTAACCAAAAGCAGCCCATATTGGACACACATAATACTATGTATAATAGTAGTATTTCATAAACCTCCTTCTCGGGTCACATGCCAGTTAGGACACCTTGATTCTTGAAATGAACTGCAGTGCGGAAGAACCTCTGTTTATAAATAACAACTCGCCCAAATTACCTGAAAAGTTACCAAAGGCCTTCAGATGGCTTCTAACGAGGTATAGAACCTCCAAAGTTACAAGAAAAATCATAAATAACATAACGGATATTAGCATAGAATAGAGGCTCTTCATGGTGCGTTGTTTTAATACTTCACAAGCCTCGCGTCGATACGCTACGATCATATTGCCTATTAGGTACTTAATATTAATAAAAGCCTCCATCGCAGCTGAAAAGGGTTCAACCATCGTCCCAGAGCAGATCAGTCACCACCCAAATCTTTTGTATATGCAATATAAATTCACGATTCCAAACTTGACAGCGTAGTATTTTCCCTCACTCGCACTAGAATGTTGAGTATTCCTCCAGGACAACTAAAATTGGAGCACTTCTACTGGAGTTGCTACCCGCCCTATCGACGCTCACCCTGAATGTACACCTTATAAGCTGTAAACTTCTCTTCTCGACCTTTAGTTGGAATCCAGTCCAAAGAGACAGCTGTGCACGTGACTTTCGTTGACCTATTAGGTTTGATGCCCCTCTCAACTAAGGGTGGTCACTAGAGTGGCAGAATAAGATTAACTTTAATACTTATTATATTAATATATATATATAATATATATATATATAATTATATATATATATAATATATATATATTTAATATAATATATTATATATATATTACATAATTATCCATAACAAATATATTAGATTTCTTGGTATGTATTAAATATAATATAAATTTTGTTCATAAATCTTTGGTATTTGAATTAGTGTATAAGAAGTGAAGTGAAGTAATGATAAATACTATAATATATATATATATTATATATATATAATATACTAATATATTATTAATGTATATATATATATAATCTATATATAAGTAGTAATTGAGCTATTTAATGATAGGGCACCCTATATATCTATATATAGCACGTACTCAGGAGGGTGAAAAATATATACAGTAATATAATGTTATCATATCCTCAATATACATAAGAATATACAAATATTTACATGAAAAAATATGTAAGATTCGAAAATAATTCCATTTAAAACTGATACTTGAGTTATAGAAAACGAAAAAGAAAATTTATATGGATTAAGTTTTTATCAATTTATTAGATTCTCGTTTGATCTAGCGGCAAGCTTCTTAGAAATTAATTGCCAAGTTTAAGTACTGCCACTAAAACGTAATTTTTTTCTTTATAAAACTTAGAACGTTTTCTTACTTTAATATTTCACTTGTTTTAATTATTATACTATAGGAAGAATTTCTTTCCTTTCAGGATACCACAAAAATAATTTTAGATCTAAGGACTTTAATACTAGATATTTTTATTCCAAACCTAACGTTCATTAACGTATATAATAGCATATACTAGAATTTATGATCACTAATATAAATATGATTATATATATTATATATATACCTATAGTCCTATTATATATATATATATATACCGGCGGCCGGGTGACGGGCCCGCTCTCTTTATCGAGGAGGAGGGATATACGGTTCCCAGCCTCTTCCTACCTAATTACAAAGATTTATTTATATACATTATGAAAAAAAAAAAAATGTATCTCGCCATTTAAGAATAGAGCAAGCGTTTGTGTCAACGCTTTTAAACATTCAAATTATGGTTTCGGTAGCGTACGACAGTGTTATTAGATCGATCTTTAATTTTCTAGACAACGTTTTGGTATTGATTTGTTAAAAAATAGCTAGCAGAGATTTTAGTTTTCCGCAGTACCGAAAAGCCTTTTCAAAATGTAAGAATTTCACCTTGTTTTTGAACAAAACTCCTATTATTTTGTCACACAATTAGCGCTTCTAATATTTCCAAGACTTTGGGTTTTGACCGATTTCGTATTTTTAATTCTCTCATGGTCCAATAATGCTTTCTGTATTAATTCGTGTTAGCTATGATTAGACTGGCAAATTATATAATTAATTTAATCTTTCCCATAAAAGCGATTTTATGTACAGCGTGGCATTGCAGAAAAAACGGGCCTAACTGTCCGATTCACCCTGACGTAAAACAATTAGGATGAGAGGGGGTTACTTCGGGAACCGCATCACGATTGTTTTGTTTCTCCTTAACTATTTTATCGGTTCGTGTAAGGTATTAATTTACCATAGTTGTTTTGATTACGAATGATTCTTATGACTGTGATTAAACACAATAAGAAAGTGTTTATCTTTGCATAAAATATTTAGAAAGGTGGAGAACTGTAGCATAGGATAGGAATAAATTGTGAAAAGGAGCTGATCCCCGAATTCAACAAAAGTGGCGAGTCAACATTTTTGGAATTTTCGTCTATCAATATGGATTAGCAGTGTATATTGGAGTCGAATAGCGAGGGACCACCTTGTATTTGTATTCTTTATTATATCCACTTAATTGAAATTCTAATTGTTTTTTTTAGATTAATAAAAAAATTTAATTGCATAAATAATTTATAACCAATATGTAACATAAAATATTAAAAGTATTAAAATATCTGCTAAATATATAGTAAATATTTAATATGATTGATATATTTTTTTTGAGTATATATAATATTTATATATACATGTTCATCTAATATATGGTCGGTAATATGTATTACCGTAAATATTTGAGAGTTTTTTATTTAGAAGCGCTAGGTGTAAGCAATCCTTATTAATATTATATAACACCAATATACTACTCACTTTCTTATCCCATCAATTTATAGGGTATTATATATAAGATAGTTTATACTAGCAGATGGTTCGCATTGACGTCGAGCCCTTAATGGTATTAGTCGCTCACCCTCTCTACGGTCATAGACATGTTTTGTGTGAGTTTCCAAACTTTAATAAAACGTATTATTATTTAGTGCCACAGAGATTCTAACATTATAGTTTATTTTACATTGTGCTTAACTCGCATTAAGTCCGACCTATAAGGGCCGTGATTACAAAAAAAAAAACTGTCCATAAGTGCATGATAAGTGGAGAGGAGGAAGTTCTGCTGGTGTACCAACGTTTACCCCTACCGGTTCCGAGTACCACCCTCCCCGCGGCACGACGGCGTAGGTTATCATTAGAGGTCATCTCCCAATAATCAGTATAGATAAATGATTATACGTAACGATAATATAATGAATAATAAATTCATAATTTAAACTCATTCCACTATGATATATATACTTATATTATTATATACTATTGATTTATATATATCGATATAGTATACTATGACACTATTTAATTTTTATAGTGTTGTAGTAGCTTACTGTAATGGAAAAATTATTATATTAAACTTAATCTTATTAATTAAGTAATTTTTACTTATGCAAACAGAACAATAGCATTATCTTAGGCTTTATGAATATTATTATGACAGTCCGTGTGTGGCAAACCACAATACAATCTATAAGGTTATAGTTTTACCGACTTCGGGAAACGACAATTAAGATCTTAGGTTAGGTCTGTTTCATGGGGGCAACGATGATAAATAGTCGGTTAGTCCTGTAATGTATGCATTTTAGTTTGTACGAGTTTTAGCGATAAAGAGTTAATACATTTCATGTTATTATGGAATAGAATTAACTCATTTATTAAGCGTATATATACATTAATATATTAGTATTAATATTAATATGTGTATATACTTATATATATAATATATTCGTTTAATATAAAGCTTAATTAATATTAGCAAATTATATTATTTTATATCATATATAAGTATATTATTATATATACCTAATACTATAGTAATGTTATACTATAGGGATCCTTAGTCCCAACTTATATTTACTACACCCGGGTATATAGGTGATAGGAACATTCCATAACTTCAATATCAGGCTCGTGAAAATAAAGAGAAAGAGTCAGGATATGCAAGGAATATGCGCGGAAAACAGAGGTCGAGCGATACGAGGAGGAGGCTAAAAAGGGAGCGGCAGGAAGGAAGAAGGAATGCGGAGTACGGGAAAAGTTTCACACAAAGAGGTTGGAGTCGGAGGAAAAGGATCACGGTAAGTCGAGAGGTAAAAAAAAAACGAACTGCCAGAACCTCCGCAAAACTATTTTGGATTAAACTTTTCACACAAGAGAAATTATGTGAAAAATTTATAGAGTATGAAGAGTGTTTCAAAGTATAAGGCACGATGACAATTGTGTGTTATTTTTTTAATTGTGTGTTTTTTTCTTGAAAATTTTGTCTGTAACAATAGGTTGTTACAAGGGTAGTTCTATATATCGAGACATGGCATAGTTCATAGCAACAACAAGTTTACATATAAAGATCGGTCTATTAAGGAAAAATTAACAAATGATCCTGATACTTTGGTTGTGTTGCATTATGGATGCTATAACGATATTAACATCAACAGGCGTTAAAACATATGCGATGCTTTTTAAATATAATTAAATCATAACACAAAATATGTAAAGTCCAGTATACTGCCTAATCATCCACATGCCATGACATTCTGATTTTGTAAAAATATAGAGTTCAACACCACATTTAACTAAATATATTATTGCCTTAAGAATCACTAGAGATAACAGTCATCTCGGATAATGTATTTGAACAACATTATAGACATTTAGTACAACAACTGTGCTGCGACGCTTCAATCGTATAACCATGTGTGTTTTTTTTCAAAGATTGTGTAACAAGGCATTTTACTCTGACATTTCTAATATTTTTCTCGCTAAAAATCTCATTTTCCTTCAAAATTATGCACCAAGACTTGTTCTCATACTATTATATTATATTTATAAATTTTTTATTTTTCTTGATAGTTCTGAAGCGAATAAGAATATAAAAATATCATACTTAATAAAATGAACAAAATCATTGAATAATTATGTTGCTAGTTTAATAGATATATATAATTATTTTATCTCTATAGTTTATATATATATATATATATATAGTCTTTGAATACCAAATTATTTCTTACTTTTTTTTGCAGGTGTGGTTTACAGTTTTGACTGTCACGTCGACAGCCCAAACTCACCGGGCTTCATGGATATGACTCCCTTTTATGATCAGCAAGGGTTACCAGCGTGACGGGGAGAGTGTTACACCGCTACTCAGATATAATATAATATATAATTCCTCAAAAATAATACTAAATTAAAATAGCTTAATTTATCGACCAGATATAATGAGCACTAGATAACGCTATAGGACTTTAAAATGGAGGAAGATGATATTAATAATATATAAATTAAAAATTCTAAGCATATTGGAAAAACAACAGATAGAATTGGAAAGTATGAGAATTCCCCACTAAGATAACAGAGAAATATATATACCTGTGGCAGGAGGATGGCACAGAGAACGACAATCCACCAGCAACGCAACTTTTTGCTAAGCCTGCACATCTCTCTATCTCTTACCGTCTCTCTTCTCGGTTCATCTCTCTTCATCCCCCTCCTATACAATATCTAAACACATAAAACTCATATGAGTTAGCTAAGACTAACAGCACCCCTAGTTCTTATTCAACCGAAGGCGTACTAGAATATTATAGCGTATAAGCGCTGGTAATTATAGTGAGTATATCAGCTAGATATTAGATGAATCACTGACATCCTTAGCTCAGCTAAGACAAACTATAGCCGCGTTTCAAAAAGTTACTCACGCTACGACAGAACAGGAGGCTGCCCGATCAAAAAAAAAAATTTCAGCAGCAGCAAAGTATTCGTTTCTTTGAATAAATCGCAATGGTTTTATTATAAAGATACGAAATAAATTGACAATTTTTTTTCCATGACACCATCGTGACCTGACCTGCCTGAACTAACCTAACCTAACCTAATTTCGCCCTAGAAAAGGAAAAAAAACAAAAATATATTCATTTTCGACCCTAGAAGAATCAGATTACAGTATCTATATATATAAATTATATATACCTATACTGTATAATATCTGAGTTAATACAAAATGAATATATAATATCATAATATAAAGGTTTGATAATCTATACATTTGATTTTAAGGCTACGTCTATTTCATTTTATCTATTATAAGACTATGTATCTCCACCAGTAATTTTAAGTATCTTTATAAAGCTACTCCAAGTTACTGAACCATAAGCTGACTTGCACTCACTCAAATATGATTTAACATCAGATTTAAAAACACGACAAATCTCTCAATCCTAGGTATCTCAAAAAACCTACAATATAGTCGTAACAAGAAAGCCAGAAATCCACTTGGCACTCCTCGCCTACAAAGATTTTATGTTATAGTTGAGCTAACTGCGAAAAGCCTTGAGATCAATATGGAACAAAAAAAACAAGAAAAATTATAAAAAAAATCATATCTCAAAAATACAATAGCTACAGCGCGAAAATGAGTACATTTTTGTAATCCTTTGTTAAAGATTTATATGATTGTTAGGTATAGAGTGTAGAAAAAAAATAAACCTATTTTACAAATATATTACTGAGAATAAATATTGGCAGAGTTTTCCAAAAGAAATTATGAGCAAGAAGCTAATCTTCAACATGGCCCATTAATACACGCTTTTCGTCTCATCTTTTAATGCACTCATAAATTACTAATATATTTTAATATATTATGATGTAAGTCTTTAAAGCTTTTAAATATATTTGTTTTATAATAATAGTAGTAGAATGGAGGAACGATGAAGTGGGGATTAAAATTATAGACAAGTAGCAAAACACTTAGTTCCCTTCAATACGAGCGGTAAAACGCAGCGATAGAAGTGCGTCTCTAACGCCAGTTGGTTAAATCATAAAGATGGAGCAATAAATTATTCACTGATATACTCAACTGGCGTTAGTGAAGCTTTAGAAACGCGACGCTAATGGCGAATTTTAATAGCTCGTATAGAAAGGGTCTTACTCATGATTCTTGATGTTATTTCCTGTATTATTTGGAAAATGGAGTGAATGAGATGATGGAACAACTTAATTATTTTCACTCCATGTTTCAATTTAATTTAATAATAAATTAGAAATTCCGCTTTGGTTAGAAAAAATGTTTAAATACAAAAGTAACTTTTGTTTCCTTAGACAAGAAAGTAATTATTATTTTTGTCTTTTTTAAAGTAATTTAAGAATAATTACATATTTTATTGGAAAGTTCTCAAAATATATAATTGAGATTTTTCAAAGCCTTGCAGTTATAGATTTGTACGTCTACAAAATTATTAAACAGTCACCACAATTAATAAAATTAATTAATCCATTTACGGAAATTTTGGATGTGGAATGATTACCATTTCTTATTATTTAAAATATTTTGTAGTTTCGTGCTTTTATAGTTTGATTTCTTGTCTTAAATGAACTAACGAAACATTTAAATAAGAAGAATGATTTTCTTCATAATTAAAAAAAAATAGAAATTCAGTTTTAACCCCAATATACTCGTAAATATATACATATCATACCCGATATATATATATATATATATATATATATATATATATATATATATATATATATATATATATTATATATATATATATATAATATATATATATATATATATATATATATATATATATATATATATATATATATATATATATATATATATATATATATAGGCTATGGCTGAGTTTACGGCAACATCGATCCATACAGGTTAGGTCTAGATATATATGGCAACGTCAATCCGTACAGTCCGCTGCTGGCGTTAGCAATAGTTGCGGGCAGTAAAGTAGAGCTAGGTTAGGTTAAGCTAAGTTTTGTTGGGTTCGTTAGAGAAACTATATATATATATATATATATATATATATATGTATATATATATATATATTTCTTATATATATATATATGTATATATATATATATATATATATATATATATATATATATATATATATATATATATATATATATATATATATAATATATATATATATATATATATATATATATATATATATATATATATATATATATATATATATATATATAAATATATATATATATATATATATATATATATATATATATATATATATATATATATATATATATATATATATATATATTTATATATATATATATATATATATATATATATATATATATATATATATATATGTAGCACTCCATTATAACTTTGTAAAAATTTTAATTTATGTTCGTACTTATGCTAAGATTTGCGCGAGCAAAATTTTAGCATAAGTCAAAGTGAAAATATATATAAACTCGTCCTTTTG
>JABUQX010037910.1:20000-22500 GCA_015478945.1 Trachelipus rathkii
TGAGTTTAATATTTAGGATATATGTTGGATGAAAAGGGAACGGATGATGCAGAGTTTAGTTGCGAATGGTAGAAATGTTGTGGGAGCAATTAAATCCTTAGTGGATGTAAAGGACTTATCTTGAGTGCGCTAGTGTCTTATATGAGGGTATGTTGTTACCTGTGTTAATGTATAGTAGTGAAACTATGGTCTGAAATAATAGGTATTGATGTGCAATATGTTCACATGGATAAACAATCTTAGGGACGTGTTAGGTGTGAGAAGAATTTATAAAATAAGAAATGAGCGCATTAGGGAGTTGTGTGATGTGAAGAAAGGAGGAAATGAGAGAATGAATGAAAGTACGTTGAGATGGTTTGGTCATGTGGAAAGGATGGATAATAGTCGGTTAGTTAATCTGATATATAGTGGTGAGTGTGCTGGGAATCGACCGGCTGGGAGACCGAAGAAAAAATGGATTGAGTCAGTAAAGGAATGTCTGAAGGAGAGGAATGTGAGTTTGACAGAGACGAGAAGAAAAGTGTATAATAGGAGTTAATAATGGGGTTTTGTGAGTGGATGTGGTTGCGGCCCACCTGGGCCAAGGGATGAACCCAACATTGACGAGATGCTATAGTGAGGGTCCGTCGCAATCCCGTGAAGCTCTAGTGTGGATTTTTCTGACAGCGACGAGTCCTCACTAAAAGACATAAAAGGGCCGGTAAGTCTGGGCTTTCTTTTTGACTTGCGTCATATTCTTCTACTACCTTTCTGTTTCCAGTGCATGTGTCGCGCCTTACCCTCAGTCTTGGGGAGAGAAGATGGGTGATGATGATGATGATGATGATGATGATGATGATGATGATGATGATGATGATGATGATGATGATGATGATGATATATATATATATATAGATATGATTTATATATATATATATATATATATATATATATATATATATATATATATATATTTATTTATATATATTAAAAATAATATATATATAGTATTAAAATAAAATTGGGGAGTTTACTTATTTCCATTTTGTTTCAACTATTCGCAATCACTTTTCTTTTGCTAACGATATTATAAAACAAGAAAGAATATCATTATTCAATTATACTTTAACATGAAGAGCTTTCTCAATGTTCAATAGGTCTATTATTAGAGTCTTCCTTCACAAATTAAAGTAGTTCCTATAATTTTATCATTCCAATTGGCTCTGACGCTAGATTTATATATAAATATATGTAACACACACACATATGTCATCATTACTATATACAATAATAATAATATATATATATATATATATATATATATATATATATATATATATATATAGTTATATATATATATATATATATATATATATATATATATATATATATATATATTTATATATATATATATCACTACTATCCACTCTGTGTAAACTCCTAGAAAAAATCATACTGAATAGAATAAAACCACACATCCAAGCAATAGTTTCTGGCAATGTGGCTTCAACAAATCCACCTCTCAACCTCCACAGCTCTCAAGGCAAACATTATACAAACCAATAATAGACAGCTAAATCCTCAGAACCACACATACTCTACTCAGTAACTGACATAAACAAAGCTGACACAGTCCCAGACACAATCTAATAAACAAAATAATTAAATCAAGAACTACACTAATTTAAAAAATAGTTATCAAACTTCCTATCAGGAAGAACAGCTCAAATACAGATCAATAACAAGAAATCACGCACAGTAAACATTTAAAACGGTGTACCCCAAGGAGCAATACTATCACCTACACTTTTCAACCTATTCACAGCAGATCTTCCACAACCACAAATATATCACACAAACATAACAACTTACGCCGGTGACATCACCATAGCTACCACACACCAGGCTTAGTAAAAAAAGGGAAACCCTCCTAACCTGAAACAGCAATACATTGACCAAATACAAACTTGTTAACAGGACACATGAATAAAAAGCTCACCAAATAAACACCTATCACATCAACTGCATCAGTTCGCCAGCTCGGAACCATCAGTCCCCAAATCTTCGGCGCTAAATAACAATTTGCAATCTCACTAAACAAACCACTCCAAAAATATTAGAGTAACACCATACAATACACCCAACTTTCACAAACACATAGAAAACATTCCAACATCAGCAAAGCAGGAAACTAGACATTCTAAGAACCATGGCAAGAACTGACATTAAAAATAACAAACAGATATCCATCACCATATATAAACAAATTATCCTTCATCACTTGAACTACGCTTCACTAGTGCGAGAAACCCCAAACAACACACAAAACAAGACACATAATTATAACAGGATGTGCACACAAATATCTTCCAAACAACATTTACACTAAAAAACAAAGAAATCAGTAGACAAACACCTAGAAACATAGAACTAATTTTACGCTAGAACACAAGCGCCACAACATCCCTATCACACAATTGCACTCTAACCCCTCACCAGAATAAAAACAACCTCCATCATC
>JABUQX010037910.1:32500-34244 GCA_015478945.1 Trachelipus rathkii
TTGGGGTAAGGTGCGGTACAAGCATCGGAAAAGAAAAACAGAAGTAGGAGAACATGACAAACGTCGAAAAGAATAAATTAAAGCCCGAGCCTTACGCCCTCTGTACCATTAAATTAGTGAGAGCTCGTCAAGACAGAAAATCCACCCTAAGAGCTTCAGGGGACCGCGACGGACCCTCACTATGGTAAATCGTCAATGTAAGGGTTCATCCCCTGGCCAGGTGGGCCACAACCATGCCCCATACAAAACCCGCCATCCTCTCCTATCATGCACCTTATTCTCGCTCTGCACTCACATTTCTGTCCTTCAGACATTCGTTCACCTACTCAATCCACTTTCTCTTCGGTCTACCAGCCGGTCGGTTCCCAACACAACTCACCACTATACCTCCGCTTAACCAACCCTACTTCATTCATCTTTCACATGACAAACCATCTCACATACTTTCATTTATTCTCTCCATTTCTCCCTTTCTTCACACCACACCACTCTATAATACGTTCATTCCTCTCTTATCAATTCTTCTCACACCTAGCACACCCCTAAGATTGTCATCTGAACACATATGGAACTTTAGATCTATACTTCTTATTCCAGACCATAGTAACACTACCACTACTATCAATAACACAGGTAACAACATACCCTCATGTTAAGACCCTAGCACACTCAAGACTAGTTCCCTTTGCATCACCACTGATTTATTGCACAGCCACCTTTCCTGCATTCAACAACTTTCCTACTACAGGTCTCTGCGATCGTCGTTCCCTTCTTCAATCCAACAATCCCTAAATATTTAAACTCAGAACTTGTTCCAGCTGCTCACCATCTACATAACTTCACACTGAAAAAGGGGAAAAAAAAGTTTGTCCCTCACTCACAACCATACCTACTGCTTATCCAACGTTTACTTTCAAGCCCCTCCTTTCACACACCCTTCCAAATCTCTCTACCAGTCCTTCAAACTCTCTTCAGATTCGGCACACAGAACCAAATCATCCGCATATAATAGGTAGGGCACCTCCACTCAACTCATCTCCACCATTCTAACACCATTCCTGCCATCCCCACCTCAAATTCTTTCATACCCATCCATAACAATTAATACCAAGGGAGACTAATAACATCAACCCTGTCTTAACTCCGCTATATCATAACCAATCACCATTGACACCATTTATTCTTACACACGCTCACTTATCGTCATAACATACGTTTTGATTCCATCCAGAAGACTAACAACCAACACCATATATCCACTAACACCTGCCTATACGCTTAGCCTATTAACTCTATCGATACGCCCTGTTGCAAAATCCATAAAACCTAAATAAAATTTATTCTTCTTCTTCTCCCTCATTTTCTCATCATTTGTTCAATGTAAAGATTTGATCCACACATCCTTCTCCTACTCCTAAACGCCCTTGTTCCTTCACCAAATCAGTCCCTCAGTCAACTCGACGCTAACTCTTTCGACAAAAACGCAGCATATAACCTCCCTAGCAACACCATAAACTTATTCTCCCTATAATTTCTTCAGTCCCTTTTCTCCCTTACCTTATACAAGGGTACTATACGCTCTCCCTCCAATCCCTTGGACACAGTACCTCCATAAAACGCGTTTATCACATAACTTTCCAAATCCAATCAAGTCACCATCTCGCCTCCGCTCTTTATCATTTCACTATATTTCATCTATATCCTGCAGATTTTACCATTCTTCGACTTTCATCACCCTATATAT
>JABUQX010037911.1:17500-25986 GCA_015478945.1 Trachelipus rathkii
TTATGAATATATTTATTATATAGTAATATTAATATTATGGTATAGTTAGATAGTTAATGAGATTATATATTATCGCGGTAGAACGTGATAGTATTATACCTATCAACTATGATAGTGGTACTAGTAATATACTATATATGTATAAGTATATATATATATATACTTATATAGCTACATTCTATATCTATAGTATATATTATATTAATATATATATATCGTATAATAAATATATTGGATTATAATATACTTTATATACCCTAATATAGTACTAATATAGTAATATATATAGCTCACTATATATATAAGTACTATAATAATAGATATTATATTAAGTATATGACATGCTTAATATATAATATAATACTATATATATAGTTATATATACTATATAATACTATATATATACTATTATACTCAGTGATATTATACGTACTATAGTAATATGTAGTATAACGGGTATTGTGAATATATCGTATAGTATTTAAGTATCATATATTGTATAATTTACTATAGTAGTTATATATCATATTAATATATTCAGTACCGTATATATATATATACTACTATATCATATATAGGGTATTTATATATATTTATATTCAGATATATATATATATATATATAGTATATCTGTATATATATTTATAGTAGCTATATATATACTACTATATATATTAGTATATAATGAAACGATTAATATATTACTATATATATTATATATATATACTATATTATGGAATATATAATTATATAGTATTATATATATATTATAGTAGTATATACTATATATATATAAATATATATATATTATATATATTTATATAAAATATAAGTATATATATATATATACTATTATTATATATATGTATATATATACTAAATAGATATATATATATTATTATATTTAATAATTATATACTATGTATAGTATATCATAGGTTGTTATACCCATAATATAATAATACTAGTATCATATATATATATTCATAGTATTTAATAAGTATAATATTAGTATAATAATACTATATATATAATTATCTATATATTATTAATATATCTATATATACTATATATATCTATATATATATTACTATATATATAATATATAGCTATGATATATAATATATATACTATTAATATATAGCTATATAACAATTAAATGTATATAGCTATATAATATATTATAGATATATATATAAATATACTATCATATGAATATATATTATATATATAATATATATATAATGTATGAATCTATACTATATATATATTATATATTTAATATATAAATAAGTTAAAATTATATGATATATATAGTATATATTATTATAATGACTATATATAATGCATAATTATCTATATGATATATATATATATACGGTATTTATACATATATATAGTATATGATATATATATATATAATATTTATGATAGTAATAAATACTATATATATAACATATTATATAATATAGTTTTATATATATATATATCTACATATATATACTATTATATATAATATATTAATATAATAATATATATATATATTATAATATTATATATAGATTTATATAATGTATCTTATATATATATATAAATTATAGTATATATAGTATTATATATATATAAGTATATATCTATATAAAAGTATATATTATAATATTTATATAGTATATAAATGCTACTATATATATAATATACTATCTATATATATATATATATACTACTCTATATTATAGCTATATATTATATAGCTATATAATGTGAACTATTACAGTATCACTATATGAACTTATACTTACTAAGTATATGGTCAATTCCTAGTATAGCAGGCATGATATTTTTATCTACTTTTTATAAACTTCTGACTACCCTTTGGCAATAGCTATTTACTTGTAAGCTGTAGGCTATGAAGTAGGTGAGGCTTTGATATTGAGTTCGATTTGTTTTGTAAAGATGAAGTAGTGTTAAACTATGTTTTGCTAAACACTAACGTTGTTATGTAAAATGGAAAATTCTTCTGGACATATGAATTTATTAATTGTAAATATTTATACAATAGATTAATATATAATAATAAAAAATAATATATAAGTATAATAATAATGAATAATAATAGATATGATAATGATAATAATAATAATAATAATAATATAATTATAATTAATCAATGAGATAATAATAATAATAATAATAATAATAGGTTAGAGTTTCTAAAGCTGCATCATGTAACTCGAGAACGGCAGCACTACAAAAAACAATATATATTTGGAATCAGCGGGAAACTTTAAAGGAGGGGTTTTTAATGTCTATTTTTTTTTTTTTTTTTTTTTTTGCAATTATTGTCGGGAAATATTTAAATAAAAATATATTCCAGCCATTTAGGGGCTTCGAGCGATTGGGGCACAGAAAGGGGAAGAAAGGTCCCCGTCGTACCCCGGGAGGCCGAGAGACCCGCGACTCTTTGCATCTTTGCGGTAACCTATGGGTATTCTGTTGTTAAAAGAGAAAAAAGAAAACGAAATAAATTTTACTTGCGCGTTTCTTTGTGATACTTTAACTAAAGTAGATGACCCGAGCCCCCTAAAAGGAAAAACATTAGAATAAAATGTTCAGACTTCAGAAATATAAAAATAAAATAAAAAATTAAAACCCAGATGTTATAAACAAAAATATGCGAAGATTATTTTTAGTATCTCCTCCCTTTTCGGTACTCCATGATGTCCGCCTTCGACACTGGTATATATATTTATATTAATAGTGTCTCTATTTTTTAACAGTTTAAATCGTGTATTAAAATAAGACAGATCGATGAATATAATAATATATTTTTTTATATATTATATATATAATCTCAATATTTATTTGCAGCTATAAATTTGGATTATACATAAAATATCAATGTATGATAAGCTTTCGTATACATTTATATGTGTATTGTATATTATCTATATTATATATAATATATATATAGTATATACATATAGTATATGAGGATATATTAGCTTAATTACACTAGTCTACTTAATTATACTAGGACATATGCAGACAGTATTAGTATAGTGATATATATCAGCTATATATATCCTATATCTTATCATATACTATTTATATATATCATATCGTATAATAGAATATTTGTTAATAAATTGCAGAATCTAGTAATATAATATAGTAATAGAGGAAATATTTTTAAAAAATACATTTTGCTTCAGTAACGTTTAATTATACGATCTCTACGAACTTTTGATGTACGGTTTTACGTTCAAGTACTTTTATGCCTGCTTATCTATAGAAAATTGCATAATACGTATGTATACGTATAATAATTGTAATATCCTATATAGTAATCCTATGATGATTAGTTATGAATATTTATACGTATATATATATATTATATATATAATGATATATAGTATCAGTCGCCGATCTATATAGTACTGATAGTATATATCATAATACTTTATCAGTATTATATATGTAGTATTATATATATATATGACATATAGTATATAGATATATAACTTATATATATACTATGCTATATAAGGGATATTATATATATAATAGTATATATAATTATAACTATATCATCTAACATATATATATATATACTAATAGTATATCATTTTCGTGTATAACATACGATATGATATTATATATATAATAGTAATATATTAATATATATATATATATAGTATTAGTATATATAATAATATATAGAGTGTATATATATAGTTATTATGTATTATATATAATTTGTATTAATATATATATATATATATATATTATATATCATATATATATATCATATATAGTAATAATATATATCTATTATATATAATACTTATATATGCTAATTTATATATACATTAATATAGTACTAGTATCTATATAGTATATATTATATAAGATATACTATATATATATAGTATACTAATATAACATGTATAGGATCCGTACTATAATTATATACAACCCACCAGTGAGTATAATTAAGATTTAAGAGATATATAGTATTTATATTATATATATATATTAGTATATCATATACTATATATATATGTAATATATATATATATACTAGTGATATAATAGTATATATAATTAGCTATATATATACTATAATATAGTATCTATATATATATATAATATATATAGAAGGTACATCTATATATGAATAAAACTAGATATTATACATATACATATATATATAAACTAGTAATAAATATATATATATATACTATATATTGTAAGAGACTTTATATGATAAGTTATATTTATATATAGGTAGTATATATAATATATTATATATTTATATATATATAATATAACCTATTAAATAATAAGTATACTATATATATATAATTCATTTATACTGTAACAGGATATTTAATATATAGTATATTCCCTTATTATATATATATATTATATATATATATAATACTATATATATCTATCTTATATTTATTATTAATATACTAATATAAGTAGTATACTAAATATCCCTAAGTATCCTATTATATATATATAGTATATCTTAAAGGAGTGTTTCCTTCATGAAATAATACTCAAGTAATATATAGTTATATGTATTACTATATATATATAGTATATATAGTATAAATTATACTATAAATAATAACTAACAATAATATCGTTATATATGTATATATACTTATATAGTATACTACCTAGATAATTCTTATATATACTAAGGTGTAAGTTTGTTTGTTAGAGCGACTAACTTGATCATGCATCCATATCTCAAAAACTAAGATAGCCACAGAGAAAGGAATACATTTGCTGGGAGATGCCTGCTCCATAGTTTAGGAGCGGTAAATGATAAAAAAAAAAAAAAATAAAAAAACAAAAAAAAAAATATCTCAAAAATCATAAAGTTTTCCTGCGAAAGGAATACATTTGGTTGGAATCCTGGTAAAATTAGCTAGATGGAAAATGTAAAAAAAAATAAAAAGAATAAAAGAATATTATTTGTTTAATAATTATATGTAATATGATTACGAGAGCCTATTTAGAGACCTTCTTTTATTGGTCGTTAAAATAAATAGACTTTCTATTAATGTTGCTGCTTTTTTTCCTTGTACTAAAGAAATACACGCCAAGGGTATCGACCCGCACCAGATGGCAGGAGTCGGTCTCTCGGCCTTCGGGGAACTAAGGGGTAGGATTAATTCCCCCCGCTCGCGGAGAGGGTTCCAGGACCGGTCACGCTTTTTAGTATTTGGGGTGTGAGCGGGGGTTCTGCAACCGCATCGCCATACGGGCGTATGTATGGAAAACGTACCACCCTGTGTTCCCGTCGGCTCGAGCTCCTACATTGCCGTGTAATAAATTCCAGTAGATATTATAATTAAGTAATAAATCTGACCTAAAAAAAAAATTCCTAAATATTTATTTTATATATTTATATTTTAATTTTTTGATTTAACCAATTTTTTTCTTGCCCAGAAACCGAAAAATGGTTTTACAAAGTCAAAGGAATTTTTTTACCATATTCCCCCAAAAATGTATTGCCTTTTCTGCTGTAAGCTATTGTAGTTTTTGGAGAATATGTTTTTTTTTTTTTTTTTTTTTTTTTTTTACAGTGTTCCCACTGTCCTTCCATTTCAGCAATATTTAGATAAATTTGTAATCTATTGAGTAAGTTTTATGTTTGATAGATATGGTTACGAGATGATTGAGGTAGTCGGTATTATTGTTTTGATTAAGTCTACAATATTATTGAAGTAGTTATGTAAGATGATATAATATTAGTATGTAGTAGTCGGGGATAGGTATATAGATTAGGTGTAATAGGTAGTATGTATTAGCTATAGAGTCGTTAGCGTAATAGCGGTGTACTATAGATGACTAGAAGATAAAGGAGTATGATAATAAAGTTTCTTGAGGCGAGAAGGTGCGACGTAGTCCGTAGGCGTAGGTATAGGTGATATTTATTAGAAGTGGCGTGCGTTTAGTAGGTTGTTAGAGATGCTATTACAGAGTTAGTGTTTATATCTATGTCATATTTTATTAGCTAGTATTAATAGTATTAATTATATATATATGTAGTATGCAATATATATAGTATATTGTAAGTTAATTTAGTAGAGAGAGTGATATTAGTATATATAATATTAGGTATTATATATAGCTATATACTATGTATAATAATAGTGTATGCGTATTCAAGTTAGTGATATGTATCTACGATTGTTTCAGGACGCGGACTCTCCGGTCTCCGTTGTTACTGTTAATGGTACAAGGAAATAGCTAACTTTTAATGCTTTATTTTCGTGTAAGACTTGCAGTAGAGGGCATGGGAAGGTAGAAGGGATGTAAGGAGACAAAAGATTTTCTTTGTGTGCAATAAGTATAGTTAATATACAGGATTACACGAAAGAAAATAAAGGTTAATGTGTGCGTGGCCTTTAAAGCCTAAAAGTAACTTTAAAAGGACTAGAGATAGGATAGAATTGTATAATATATTTGATACAATAAATTATTTATGTAAGGACCGTTAGGATAATGAGACCCTAGAGTCAGGACGCTAGTAGGTGATGTTAGTGTAGAAGAGGAAGTGAGGAGTCCAGTTTAGAGGCAGACAGAATTCATAGGTTTATTGGATGCGTGTGATGGTAACAGGTCAATGATAGGGACATGAAAAAAATTCCATACGCGTATCCAGATGACTTACATGCAGGCGCAATTTCGCTGATTCAGTTTTGTAAAAGAATTAGATCTAAAGGATGTAAAGACAAAGTAATTAGTTAACGAATCTATTCTTACGTGAGAATGAGATTTAATTTATAGGGAGTCCAAATGTTGAGGTGATTATATCGTTTTGCTCTCATGATGGTTACTGGCGTGAAGTGGTTATAAAAATTGCATGTGGGCGCTGTGGTACGCTGCAGAATTGCATAGTGGTAGTATGAGAGTATATAGTATAGTGGTAATATAAGTCACTATTTATATATTATATAATGTAATACATTAAGTAGTATATTTTTATCTATACATATCTAGTAAATATATATATATATAAAACTATCATATTATAATTACTATATTATATATAGGTTATTATTATATGATAGTTATGCTGAACTCTAGGAATAACTGCAGCAATTATATACAATTCAGCTAAGATCACTTTTCTGAGTAATAAGAGTTACTACACTGTGTTCAAGGTAGTTATTACGTTAATCTGTGCTTTTAATGTCTGAGAGGACGAACAGATGTTCAAAAATACAAATATGTAATTTGCAAGTGTTTAATTTAGAATAAGGCGCAGCCTCTCGCGAAAGCGATCATGCTGTTAAATGAATACAGCTACAGAAAAATTAACATTTTTTGATGATTTTTAGCAAGCTATTTTCATATCGATGAACTAAGAAAACGAAATTATTTTAGTTGCTAATTGTCTATTAATAAATTAATACGTAGTATAATCTTAGATTTTGGCTAAGCGGTACGGTGTGAGATTGTAACTGAATTCACTGCCATTATTCACGAGAGCAATAGTTAAGCCAAAGATAGTATGTTTATTTTATCTTGGAGAAAATGTTATTAATTGTTGCTTTTTATATCCTTTTTAGGGGTTGGAGCGACGAAGGACAAAGTCCCGTCGTCCCCCGGTGTCCGAGAAACCGATTGCCGATCGTTTTGGTTTACCCGTGGAATATACTTTAGTTAAAGGAAGAAAAATCAACAATTTGGCACCATTTTGCGTGCTCATCTCGAGTACGCGAGCTTCTTGTTATTGCTCAGAAGACGGTATATATACAAAGTGTTTGCCAACATTTTAACTATTTTACAAATTTTTTATCAAAAAGTTAGGTTTGTTTTTTTTTTAAATTGTCATGTTAGGCAAAAAGTTCATGATTTAATAAAATTTTATTTATTTTCCAGCTATTATATAGTTTTATAGTTACATGCTTGATGCTTTCACAATAAATCACCATATAAATAAATTATGTAATGCTTAAACCCAGGAGGTTCATCGGACTCCACGATTGTAGTGCTGACACAAGTTAGCCAGTGTTCGAGCTAATAAAGTTAAGTTGCACCATAAAATAATACAATTATTAAAACTTTCCTAATGCTGTTCTGCTTTCTTAGTTAACATAATTATTTGAACAAAAAAATCAAAACTTCATACATAAAAATGAGGGTTTGTCAACATTAAGTATTTCTCTTACTCTTCATTGCGCTTAGGTGACCTTTCCTTTTCCAACCTTAACTCTCTTAATACTTCTCTTATTTCTTCTGACTTGCATTCTCCGGTGAGATCGTATGGCAACATAAACTTCAAATAAAGTTGTGAAATAAAAAGCGAAGTATTGGATCTTTGTATCGCAAGGTAATAACCAAGTATACGGATTACAATGCCCCGGACAGAGGTATGCATTTTATATATTAGTAAAGTTTAGATTCCTAGGGTTATAATATGAATCACGCTCAAGCTGGTTAGAATTTAGGATTAC
>JABUQX010037912.1:0-41170 GCA_015478945.1 Trachelipus rathkii
TTCAATAATCTCACCATCTCTCGTAAAAGTACGATCTGTTTTCATTCAGACCCAATGTTGTACATTTTCTTAAACTTTCTCCATATGGACATTCTGTTATATATACTGTGTCTTTATCTTCATATCATATCTCATTAAGTTAGTGTATTTAATTAAGGGACTTATTATATATATTACTTTGTCAACTTCTATTATTCACTGATAGAGTTTTTTCAAATACTTATAGGTTGAACGCTGGATCCACTATCAATCTAACAATCAGTTGATGGCTCCGCGAGTGGCCTGACATCTTTTATATATAATATTATGAACGTCCATTAGGATTGTTGGCAACTGACGGATATTATTCCCATCGTATGTCAATAACATATTCCATCCATATTCAAACTCTCACGATCAATTTACCAAAATTATAATGATTAATTTTTAATTTACAAGATTATCTTTATTATGTGTAATCTATCCCTCAGCGTTCTTACATACGCGATATGTGAAGTAGTAACCTAGATATAACTTCTATATGGTTATTATTGACTCGATCACATTACTTTTAACAAGTAGCACTCTTCAGACACACTCATGATGTTCGCATACTCCCAATGCTGAGATTTAGGTCTGACTTAGTGGAGTACAATGCGCCTTTGAGACTATATCTACCTAAATTAAAGACTAAAATACATATACCGACTTCCTGAGTCATGACATAATATAACTGCTGCGGTGTCTTACCCACATAGTATAATATGAGGGTATCTACATCATCAATACTTTCTAGTAAGAGGTCGCTTCACAATCACCTGAGTTAACCTGATTCACTAAACAATCTTATTATTTCATTGATTTGAGTTCTCTCCAAACATTAACACCTATCTTCTGGTTACGAATTTATTTCTCACAACAACTTATCATTAACGTGACTACTAAAACCGGTATATCTTCGGATATGAGTGGAGTTTTGACTTGTAATAGTTGCACATTCCACTACGTCCCATAATAATATCGTTATCAGGTAAGGTGTGGACAACTTATTTACGTCATTTTTTATACCCCGTTCCTGATCGTATATAATCATCATATCATATACTATTATATATATATTATATATATATATATATATATATATATATATCATATACTATATATATACTATTCTATATATATATAATATTATTACTTATTATATATTATATATATTATATTTTTATTATATATATATATATTATGGCATAATCAATTTCATCCTTAATTCATATATTTATCAGACATTTACCCTTATTTAATTACACACTTCCTGTAAAGTCGCCCTTTATTGTTTTACAGTATAACATAAACAACTATTCAAAATATTTATATTATTTTAAAAAGAATTAAACCAAATATTTAATTTTTAGTCTCACAGCCCTTTCGCCGGCTTCGCTGCACGGCCTCTTCAGGGAGTTTCAACAAAACAAAGAACTTCTACGTTGTGGGACTCCAAGATGATCTATTTTTGACATGGATTGGTTGTGTTCTAATTTTTAGTTTATATCTATCTTTTGTAAAATCTTGTATCCCTCATTATTAAATAAAAGTGTTATCTCGTCATATTTAACTTCATCAGCTCTAGACCAGACCTCCGGCTCTTCACACTTGAACCTTCCTTAGGTGAACCTTTATTGACCTGATATCAATAGATCTCCGGGATTGCCTACTCCTGTTGCCTCTTTTGCTTCTCCTTCTGTTTTTTCATTCTTGAATGTACCATTAATAGGATTGTTGCCTCCAATTGTTTCCTTTTGTTTAACACTGTGTGCTGGTATTGAAAACCTAAAAAAGATTGAGGATGAACGTGTTTCCATAGTTGTCGATATTTCATATGCATGTATCGTCTTTCAGCAGATGCTCCTTCTTCTATTTTGACAGACTGGTAAAGGCACGTGATCACCTCCCTGGGTCTCATCTGAACGACTGCTGAATTTATTCGACGTACGATCAATTCAGCCCGCTAGTAACTGTTACAAGCCTCCACTTCCGATCTTTGTCTCTTTCATTGTTTGGGTTTCGTCTCTAGATGCATGTTGGTGGCTTCTGATTTTTATATGCATATTCTTACTTACGCGTTCGAGCTAATTCCACCTAAATCCAACCGTTGCCTTCTCGTACCATAAAATCTCATTATATATGATATTTATGACACTTTATTCTGCGTGACTTGTGAACTTACTATCGTGTTGCCTGTAACTCGAGGTTTGTTTACCAAACATTTTATTGACAATCGCTTCCGCGATATTATTTCACTACTTACTACTGAGAACCCATATAGTTCATTTATTGTCTTATTGGGGCTCTTCACGGTTATTTTTCTTTCTAATCGATTATTTCACTTAGTGTGGGATGTTCAACTTTTTTCTAAGAGGTAGTTTCGGCTAAGGTCAGTTGTATGGCGGTTAGTTTTTGAACGGATAATCGAGGTATATTTTATCAATACTTATCTCAACATGAGCGGCTTAAAATAACTCCAAATGCGATCATCTGGTGCCAAATGCTACATTCTTTGACTGCAAGTAATCCACCTTTTTAAGTGCCTCAAAGTTAGCCAATTTTGTGTAGAGAACGTGATACACCAAGGAATTTGCCAAATTCCTCCCGTAGTCAATGACTTCAATTGGTTTATTATATGTAAAACTGCTATAGTCTACAGTAGAAGATAAAGCAAAATTTACAGGAGAAGGAAATTTCCCGTTTACACCCTTTCTACATAACTACTCTTGCCTTCAGACACCTTACATAAGCTTTGTTCACCACTGCCTTACAACCAGCTCATTACTTCAGTTTGAAGAGGACACAAAAATAAATACTAATTTCTTACTAAACCTTGCTATTCAGCTTATTATCCTTGTAAAGGAAAAAACCCTAAATTACAAATGCTCAGGCCTGTTTCCTAAATAGGGAAGTTTCGTAGGTCGCACTCTCGCTTAGTTTTTTTTCTGAACATATTGAGATATTATATTAATTATCATTTATCTTTTTCATTCGAATGAATAGAGTAAGCTTCAACCTTTAAGAGGTAATTATATGCTGGCCAGTATTTAATCCAGTTAGAAACGACTCTACTTTACCATAATGTGATAGCTATTGCTTGGTATGAGATACTTTACCAAAAGCTTCGCTGGAATCTCGTGGAACTACATTTGGAAACGCCTCTTTAGGTTTTTTTTTTCACCTTCCACCTTAATGTCTTCAAAACTTCAAACCCAGCTTGACTTTACTCTTCTTTGAGCTTCAAGTCTTCGTGAGATTCTTTATGTCTCTTTATTCTACGTCAACTTCCAGCCTAGCTTTTCATCCCCTTAATTTTTTTTTCTTCTATATCATATTACATTATTTTTTAGCCATTTCTTCCCTCTTTTATCTGGTTCACTCTCAACCTTTTCCGTTTCATTTGTCCAGTCGTATCTTTTTGTTAATGCTCTCGGTATGCGAGATGCATTCTTGAGCACATACACCTATCTTAATGATCAGCAGTCGAGTTACCATTAGTGCACGTAAAACACCGAAGCGGAATTTTGCATCATTCTCCATAATACCTTCAGGCATATTAATGCAAACATAGACCATTTTTACCAATCGTTATGTATCTCAAAAACAGTATTTATAAAAATCATACCGTTCGTTAATAACACAAAGTCAACTGTCTTGATCGGCACAATATTTTCACAAAATTCGACAGTGTATTTGCTCTATCTTCACAAATTCATGAAATTTGGCTCACACTGGAGTGAGTATACACGTATTATAATCAACCATTATTTTAACCACGAAATTAACAATATATTGTATATAAAATTTGAAATATACACTATTACTAGATATATTATAATACTATTATATATCATTATATATATAATTAATAGTATATATATGAATATATTAAATATATATATATACTATATACTAGATATTTATTAATATATATAAATATAATAACTATTAAAAATATTAATATTTAATATATAACTATTAATAATAATTATAATATTATTAACTTCATATAAACCTTTATTATATATATAGTGATTAAATTATACTAGTTTAATACAAATCTGTAAGATAAGAGATAATTTAGCTAAAATATTATCTTGCGGGTAAAAAATAAGTGTTTTCGTATTCTCTATAGAACAACAAACTGAAAATGACATCGGATGAATATATTACGTGAAAATCACATATTATTCGGCAACTCGCTCAATCTTTTGCTAGAACACTTAAATACTATCACACCTATACATAATACAAGAATAAATAATGAACATAAAATATGAGATTACTAATTTTTAAATATATATATCCTTAATTAATTAGTTTACATTCCTTGGGGCAATGAAAAATATATATTAGTTACGCTTTTATTAATTTCCCAGGTGTTTCTCTGTTTCCATAGAAGCATCAGGAGATTAATTCGTTATTGCATTATGCAATATATATGCTATTATCACCATATGTAACAATAAAAAAAAAACCATTATAATTGTTTCAAACCTCAATAAAAATAGTAACAAACGACTTATATTTGACAGTTTAAAAATACGACATAATCCAACATATACTGTCACCATATGTCGATATTGTGTAAGATATGCCATTTAGCACAATAATCTGGCACAGGTTCTTAGCAAATTGACAAAATGAAACGCCCTGAGCATCAAATAATTTACAAACATAAAATAGCAAATGAATTTCACTACAAGCTATTCCATTGATTACACACAAATAATGAACTGAAGGGTTTTTAAATAAGATCCCGAGAATCAGAGATATACACCAATTTATATAATGTATGACGAATGGATGAACAAGATATTAAAATTATAATTCATAATTAAATTATTTAAACATTTATTAAACAAATTCACTTTGGTCTCCAGTGCCACATCGAATCAATCCACACCTAACCCTTTAGATTTCAAAACCTTGTATTGCCAAAGTATCCCAAGGATCCTCCTAAGTTTAAATGAGTATAAATAGACTGATGACAAATACTAACAGTATGCAAATTTTGTACTTAAAAAACTCTCTACCAACTTATCATCGCCCATGATATATACTCTATTCCAAGTGAAACTCAACGGTTTATGACCGAGTTCGTTGCTTATGTGAAAGCCCGTTCAGTCAATATTTATTCCTTATCAATGATATACCTGTTTATGAATCAATGTTTTGACATGCAATGAAAATCATATATATTCTTAAGACCTCTAAACATAAGCTTAACTTACTTGAAAATTTAGAATAATCACGCAAGTAAACAAACGTTTGATATAAACACTCCGATGGATAACTACTGGAGTATATATAAATATTGAATATTTAATTTAATTACATAAAAAAAAATATAAATGAAAAATGTATATGTGCTGGGATTGGAAGGATTAAATCTATATTCAATGTGTGGATAAGCTGAAGTCAAGATTTCTCTAAGTGATTTTCTGAACTGCGCCGAGAGTGGAGAGAAAATATATGATACCATTATAATACTCTAAATTTCCCTATTAATATAAATTATTACTAATGACTGATTACTGCACACTAATACATCCAAATAAACAAAAGCAATGACTTTACTATTAATAATTTTATCACCTTTATGAGAATACTACGGACCAAAATAAAATATAGTATAAGTATGTATATCAAATAAAAATAATATCAAAAATGCATAAAGATTTTTATTTCATCTATTAGAGTGATTTAAATAATAGGTACACTATAATATTTATATTAACAAAAATATATTTTCTAGAGATCTAATGTTATGGAATAAAGAAGATATTCATCCCATCTATTATTTATGATAAATTAAATATGAATTAATCGACATTTACAAAAGAAGTACGGTAATTTTAATGTGTGCTCACACAATAACACTGAGCCCACAGCCTAAGTTATGAACATTATAAACGAGCTGAGTTATACATAATATTGTCAAAGAAGTTGCCTATTAGTGATTTAATACATCAAACTAATTTATTTAAACTAAAACTCAAAACTGATGAGCTTTACCAAATTAAACCATAAGTATACAAACTAAGAGTTATATTAAATGACGTGATTAAAAGTCTTTTTCTAATAAAATTTATTACAACACATTATAATATTTATTGCAATCACTTCAAGAATAATTTCACGTGATTACAAGCTTCCTATGCCAGTCATAATCTGAAAGCACTCAATAATGAGCACAATGACACATTTTGCTAAGAATCGTATTATTGACATAGACGACGCCTTTGAGATCGCAAATGCATATAATAATTACACAGTAATAAGATAACACAAATTACTTTAAAAACACCTTTTAAAATACCTTTATCTTTACTATAAAATATGAATAAACTTATATCCACATCGAAATCATAACACCATTTAATATGTAAAAACACCATATAACATTGTATGACTTTGTAATAAAACACTAAATAAGAACACTCTCTTGCGATACAAAAGTGAATAACACTCGAACTGAGGAGCAAAATAATGGAAAATTGATCGGACAATACCGAGCGTACAGGAGCTCACCAACTATATCACTGGATTAGCAACAATGAATGCGAAAGATTCCCAAAAAATTCCATCGATATGTTTACTAATTTGATGAGTGGCTTATACCAGATAATTTAGGATTAAGACCAGTTAATACCAATACCAAATGAGAGTTAAAACAAATAATAGAAATGATGTATACTAATTTATTCAAATTAAATTTAATCAGAACAGACCTATACCAGACATTTTAGAAAGAATGCAAGACTTGGTATGTTTAGTAAGCTTGAGTAAAGACAAAATCGCACTCCCTTCTTCATATGAAATTAACATGAAAATAAAATTATGCAGTCAGTCAAAATAAATAAAAACCTAAACAAACAATGAGATTGATTGCGCCCATTGCAGCATTTAAACCAAAAGAGATAGGCACACTTTACGACAATTGAAAATTATTTGATAGATATAGTAATTGACATAGAAAAATGGGGTAATATAAATTATTTTATTGCTTCTATATTCGCATAATGTAAAAGTAGTATACACTAATATATTATATTATATATATTATAATATATATGAGTAATAATATAATATATATATATTATATAGTAATTATATAAAAAAGCTTATTAGAATATATATGCAAAAGGTATTTAGTGCTAAGTTGCGAGTATTATAATTATAAAAAATACGAAATTTTAATAATAGTATATATATATATATAATAATATAATATAATTATATATTATATATCTTTATAATAAACATAAAAATGTAAAGCCGCAATTTTAAGAAATTTTCATAAATGTCTTTATAAATAATTATTAAATATACATTTATGGAATGAAGATGCAGACAATAATAAATAATAATTAAATATATTATATATATATTACATAATTGGTTAAAATACTTATTTAAATATTAATATAGAAGTATTAATATTAATACATCAAAAATATATATAAATAAAGTTAAAATAATGATAATCAATATAACAGTAATAATCAACAAAATAATATGAAAGTAATGACATAAAATTAGAATGAAATAAAATTAAAGATATTAGTTTCAATATAATAAAGCTTTCAATAACGACCTAATTGATTAATTACCATGATTTCATAATAGCAAGGTAATTTCAAAGAAAGAGGAGCAGATTTTCATTGCTGTGATATTTGTACTTAAAATACATATCATATTGCGTATACAAGTAATTGTCTGACGCGGCGCCTATGATAGCATACATCAATATATTAAGCCAGTCAAAATGATAAAGGTATTGCACAAATGTGGCAATATATATCTTCCCTTTACCTAACAAGATGAGCAGAACCTTGAACTACTTATCTGTTTTCCGCTCTAATAAACTGCTTCCTCCGAAGCAGTATC
The DNA here is from genome assembly GCA_015478945.1 of Trachelipus rathkii. Taxonomy (NCBI): domain Eukaryota; kingdom Metazoa; phylum Arthropoda; class Malacostraca; order Isopoda; family Trachelipodidae; genus Trachelipus; species Trachelipus rathkii. Next base: position 7,915 of record JABUQX010037912.1, read on the forward strand.
ATTCCACCATTCAGATTATGGGCATGACTGCCCGCCTTCGGTTCATAATGGGTTAAAAGCGTTAAGTAATAGTTAGCGGTTTTTCTTATCTTTAGCGCCTTGTTTTTAGGTACTTATTTTATGTTAAAAGTATATAAATTTTGGCATTTTTTTGACCAAACTTGCGCCAAAAGTATTGAGAAGAATGCTTTAATAAAGTATACATTATCGAACATTTGCAAAAATAGCATCGTTTACATATGTTAACCTATCAGATGCTGAGCACGGAGTAGCCCGAGGGAAGGTGGGCAAGAGTGACATTAAGTATATACTAGGGTAATATATACCTCACTCGGAGAGTCTATATGAGGTATAGTTTACATATAGTAATATATATTTATATCATGATATAGTAATACTATGTATATATTAATATCACTATATATATATAGGTATACTATATATATATAGGTTTATATATATATATATACTATATATATATATATATTATTACGTAATATACTGTATTCACTCAGCCAAGCAAATGGAGAACGAGGTGTTTTAGTCTAATGCTTAGAAGGCATTGGTGATGCAGATTTCATTAGTTCCTTCTCAACAACACTTGCAACTTTGGCTTCCGTCCTGATGCAGTTGCATAGGAATACAAAAATGGCAAAGAAAAGAGTTACTCGCGATTATTAAGAAGGTCACATTTTAAGAAAAATAGAGTGCTTCATTAGCGTTCTGAAAAGCGACGAAAGTACCCTCAATCCTTCATTCAGAATGCTATATAGTGTTGTTCCTTCTATTCCAGTCACTCCAGTTGTGTATTTTTTTTGTCAGAGTGTTATGATTATTCAAAAATATAGCAAAGAATGGGTAATTATTTGAGTCGCTTCGAGTATATGGAATAATTTGAATCATATTAAACAAATATAGTCCTTTATCGTGAGTTTATTATAAATGAAATCCAAATAGAATAAATATAAATTACCAATTATGTATGCTCTTTTATCTCACATATTCACGCGAGTAAAAATAGTTGTAATTGTTTTTCACTTATATTATAAATGTTATATTTTTAATTTTATATTATAATAATTATAATATGTAATATATATTATAAATGCTTCCACTGATCTTGAATACTTTCATAGCTGCTGACCTATATGTATTGGCTACAACTGATTGTGCTTACTTTTTCTCAAGATCGAATATATCCATGATAAATGGCTTGTATTGTTGATAGGTCCATAATATATATATAGTATATATATATATAATTAATATATAAATATATATATATATATTATATATTAATATAATATATAATAGGTATATATACCGTATGATATAATAGTACTAACATATTATATATCTACAACTTATATTATTATAATATATATTAATGTGATATAATAAATATCAATATAATATATATATATACGTATATATTAATATCTATATATAATAGTATATTAATATTATATTTATCAAAATATATTTATATAATAAAAAATTAGTCAAAATTTCCATTTAACACACCCACACAAATAACATTTTTTTATCGTGTTTCTCTTGTTAGGACTGGCTTATTTTTAATATATAAGGTCTTCAAATCTTCTTTCGGCTATTTCATTTACCTTTCCTAGAAAACTCCTTTGTTTAATTTATAATAATTTAATTTCCTTATTTTACTATATAAAAAAGAGATTCAAGTAGCTAGAGCCACAAAACTTTAGCATAGATTGAACCGGAGTAGCCGGAGCCGGAAGCCTGGAAGCCGTAGCCGGACAAGGTAAGAAATTTAGTCAGGGTCCGTAATGGAAGTAAGAGTAAGTTAGTATAAATGAATGAAGAAGCTTATTATCTCTGATTCATTGAGAAAACAATGATGTTTTATTGCCACCAGATTTGCTACTCTTAAGCAAACCACGCATGAGTTACAGTCAGATTATTTTCTGCAGGTTTCAACAACGGTTCCAATGTCATAACAGAAATTACAATACTTAACTCTATGTATTATTATTATTATTAATATTTATGTATAATTATTATAAATTATAAATTAGTATATTACTTATTTATTAAACACTATATATAAGAATAAATCTATGATGACACTATTATATATTATAGCTATATCACCTTCCAAAAAATTTTGATGAAATCAAAATTTTCAAATAAAAGCAATAAAAAATGAGTAAAAAGTGAATAAACGGTACTCTGGAAGATTCAGTTCCTCAACACTCCGAAAAAAATTATTCGTAGGAATATTTTATGACCCGTCAAATGCAACCAAATTATGTAAACAAATAACGAAGCAAATGGACACGATTTAATTTACAAAAAATTTAAAAATCAAATCAAAATGTTGGAAGAAAAATTCTAATGTAATAGAAAAATGACGTCTAAAATATTAATGAAATATAATGGATAAAACAAGGGAAATAAATAATGCGAAAATAGAGTTAAATATGAGGAAATCATCCAGATATATCCGGTGAATTTTGGCGCTTGATGACTGAGGTTTTTTGCGGTCATTGATCAAATGCCCTCATATATCGAGAGTGGCGGAGTAACGGAGTCAGAAATCTTGAGTGATATTTAAGTATTGAATGTTTAAAAGTATATTGAAGTTAAGCGCTGGAATTACAAATTATAAGTGAAAAGACGTTAAAAAGAAAACGTAATTTAGAATATGAGAAGAACTTATTTTATAATAAATATTTTCTATCTTGTCTTTACTAATGAAATATAAAACATCTATATTAATATAAATTATATATATTTGATATATGCTATATTTATAATATTATATATATATAATATAATATATAATATAAATATATATATATATTAATTATTAATATTATAAATATACCTGAATTTAGTAATTTTTTAATAATATACAGTGTGAAGAGGACGTTTCAAAAATTGAGCGAACTGCATGCCCACCGGTACCAAAAAAATTTCAAGATACTAAGTACCACAACTTACTAAAATCAGTATTTGTTTTTATCCTTGTATCTCTCTCTTATCTCTTACTCTCTTCTCTCTCACTCTCTTATCATTTCTTCATCTCATCTCTCTCTCTCTCTATCTCTCTCTCTCTCTATTCATATTCTTCTCTCTATCTCTCTCCTTGGTATATTTATTATATAATATATTATTATTTAATTAATATTATATATATATATATATATATATATATATTATAACTATATATATATATTTAATATTATATATTAATATATAATATATATAATATATATTTATATTATTATATATATATATTATAATATATAATAATATTAGTATGATATATATATATAAGTATTTATATATATATAATATATATATTATATATAATATATATAATTTCTGTCGAACAATTTATTCCATAGAAGATACAGTAATGGGAACTTCAAAAATTCTTTGTTACCCAAAAAAGCTCGAATAACCGTAGTATATAATAAGCTTATGTAATCGAGCGAGATTGTGTCACCGTGATCGTAGCTATTATAAGGGTAATACTGGAACAAATAAGTGAATTTGTTCTTATAATATGGATTTTTTTATTCTTTTTTGAAACTTTCACATTTATCTCTACTTTATAGTTTCCGAGACTATCATTTTGGTCATTTTAACCTGAATCGTTTTTTCAAAAACATTATCATTCGCATTAATGTTGGATTTATATCACATATATAATATATTAATATATATATATATATATTAAGTAAAATAATTTAATCTTAACATTATAATATTATAATTATTATATATAATCTATATCAAATTAATATATATATATATAATATATATTAATATATATATATATTAATAATATACTATTAATATTAATATTTAAATATAATATATATAATTATATAATATATATATTAATATATATATATGGTCAGCCTCTAGAGGAGCCACAAATAAAAAATTCTCAAAAACTACAACAGCTAACCGAAAAAGGAATACATTGCTTTATGTGGAGGAAAAAGCATGCGAGGAAATGTTAAAAAAATAAATAAAAAAAATCAAAAAATAAAATAAAAATCATAATTCCTCAAAAAATACATATAGCTACAGGGTAAAAAGTGAATAACATTTTTGGAATAGAGTGAACATAAAATTTAGTTTAAGATATATTTTAAAACAGAAAAAATAATATAAATAAAAAAAAATATTATTGTTATATAATTTAATTGAAGTAATATGATTAGAAGGCCTATTAAGAGACCTTTTTTGGTTTACTCGTTAAAATAAATAAGACTTTTCTCATAAAAAATTTTTTTTATGTTTATTTAACTAGGAATACCCAAGGGTATACCGCACCGATGGCAGGAGTTCGGGTCTCTCGGCCTTCCAGGGAACTACGGGTTAGGACTAATTCCCGCCTCTTCCTCGGGGGAGGGTCTCCGGATCCTCCGCTCTTTGGTATTTGCTCGTTTTCTGCGAGAGGTTCCCTCCGCCCCGCCCTATGGCAGTATTAGACATACGTTCTCCCCTGTGGCCTCTCCTCGGCTCGAGCCCCCACATTGCCGTGTAATCCTAACTTTAACAAATAATATTAATAGCAATATCTATAGGGCCGTAGGTGTCTCCACCAGCCGCGTCGAGCTGGTCCCCCCAATAAAAAAATAGCCAATTTTTGTTAATTGTTTTTTTTTTAAAAACATTTTCCTTACTAACATTTTTCCAAAGGATTCCAAAATGTATTTCTTTCACCTGAATCTATTGTAGTCTTTTTGAGATATGGAATGTGGCCTTCTAAGAGTATGCCTATGAGTATATACTATATCTATATACATATTACTATATATATATTATATATAATATATATAATTATAATATATATATATATTTATAAGTTATATATAATATATTATTAGGTATAGTATATATATATATATTATATATATTATATATTATAGTATATATATTATAATACCTATATATATATATATACTATATAAGCAGCACCCCCTTGCACAAGAACCAGGATATCGCCGCCACTGTATAATATATATATGTATATATATATAATATAAATATATATAGAAATAAATAGTTATCATATATTGCAAATTTACCTAGTATATTATAATATAGTATATATAACAACTGAATATGTAAATCATATATATACTATAATAAATATTATATATATGCACGGACCCCGCCCATCGTTCAACTATATTTCTATGTCTCAATACTAATACTTTCCCTCAACGTTGTTGAAAGCACGCACATGTCCAACTTGTTCCGAAAAATGAAGCCCGCTGATGATCCTTCATAAATATCGCACCTAGATAAATCTCAACTGTCGTATTCCTAATCGAGAGCTGGATGTTTTGGTTTTTCCGACCTTAGCAACCTATCGGTGGAGACTATGTGGGTGGGCGCTTGACAATATCCACACGGCATTTGACGCGCGGTATGGCACAACCGTTACCTGCCTCCAAGGCCATCCCCCTTCCTTCTTGGTAGTTCCCTCGCGTTCTTTATGCTTAACTTTAACATTGTCTATGAGTTTTCCTTTTCAAAATCGCTCAATTCGGCTGTTGTGTGGATGGAGCGACTTCTTCTTCTTTTCTTTACAATAGGGTCGTGTTCTCCAGGGTTTCTGATCTTCAATGTACCCTGACTATTAATAATTATCCTCACTACTTCTCATTAAATGACTAGATGCACTTTCCATTCAGGCCATGACCACCTCTAACGTCTATCCACTTGTATGCCGACTGACTGTTCGACCCTGCGATACGGACTCACTCTCTGTCGCAACCCTGCATTTGCTATTTGCTGGGAGGCTTCCCTCGGTTTGTTATTCTTGATTGCCCGCTCTACTCGTCAATTAATCTTTGTCGGAATTTCTAGTTATCTATAGCTGACTGCGTCCTATATGTGAATAGAAAGTTATCCAGTGGTGGGGGTTCGGTGTTCACTCTCGCACAACCTTTGGGCTGCAAAGCTTCGAATGTGCGTTTATTATTTAAATTTTTCGGGCGAGAAATTCTCAACAAATGTCTCCCACTCATCTACAGACACCTTCTACAATCTTTCCTTCTCTTCGACGAGTTACTCTCGTCGCCCTCCCTGCCTGTACAATGAATCAAGTAACCCAATATCTTTAGGCCCTAAACATAAACAAAAAATATCTGTCGGAGAACCTCACCATTCAACAATGGTGCTACGGAGGCGGCCTCTAAAGAAACTGGGGAGTTCTGTTGTTGATGGCCTCGAAACCTTTGTTTCCCGTCTTCTTCACAATCATTGCTTCCGCGCAATATCATCTACGGGCCTCACTTCCCCTCTCCTTGAGTTCATGTGACGTACTCAGCTCTCTTATTAATCTTGGGGGGGGGGGCAGCTTCTTGTGTTTCACTTCCTCGCTTTTCTCTGGATAGGCCGTCATGAGTCAAAGGGCCATATAAGGCCTCTAGTAAACCTGTTTTCTGCAACATTGTTCCAGATTCTCTCTGGACCCTCTATCGATTTGCGGCGCGATGTGTTGGTGCTTTAATCGTCTTTTCTATAAAGCACTCCCAGCAATGCAGGTGCTCGAGGGAACTTTATCACTCGCGTACCACTTCACCTTTACGACGTCCTCGTAACACAAGGGTGGCTGTGTCGGCGAATGAGGTTGTGTGTGTGAATATTGTTAACTCCAGGCTTGTTCGCTGCGGTGATTCCTTCTTTCCTGCCACCCTCCGTTCTTTGGAATTCTCTTCCATCCTTGGTTCTGCGTTTCCTGCTGAATTTAATCTCTGCACTTTAAAGCCTGCGTCTGTGCGCATCTGCGTAGTTTGCGTTAGGTGATGAATAACTGATTTTTGAGCGTACTACAGCCCCCCTTGAATAGGGCTGGCCTGCCGCGTGAGGGTGAAGTTGGTGACAGAACGTTCGCGGTTCGACAACTAGTTTATATAGTAGATATATATTAGATAGTATCAGTAAGTAATAGTATATATATGATTATAACTATATATATATATATATTATATATAATATTATTAGTTAAATTGTATATAGTCTCCTTTACCTGTATATATCGGTATTATTATTATATAGTATGTATATATGATATATATATTTATAATATGATAATATATATCATATAAATACTTATATATTAGTGTGATAGCTAAAAATACATATCCTTATATGTTATATTTCATTAGTTATGTATATTAGTAGTATATTACTGAGTACACATAGTTACGTGTTAATTAATAGATGATATGTAGAGAGGCAATGTAGCGCAGGATGAGGAGAGTTAGAGCGGTTACTGCTGTGCGTGGAGAGGATGCGCACCGATGTCGAAGCGTAAATAAGTTACTGGAGTCGTCCACTGATTATATTGATAGTATATATGTATATAGTTATGATACGTGCTATATATTTTACTAGGTACCTATTATTATCAATATACTTATTAGTAACTATGACTATATTATATATATTATATATATATAAGATAGTATACGGTATAGTTATTCTCGCAAGTTATCGTGTGAATGGAGTTCTACTCATGTCAATTGCTGGATCCGACACCAATTTTATTTGATAAAGTCAAAGTGAAACTTTATCTTTAAGTGAAAAGATTGGGTGGTCAGCATCTATAGAAAATTGATTAAAAAAGAAACCTGATTAAAAATATTTTACTTACTTCAAAATTATGTAACCAACTACTTAAATTGTAGACTTAACAACCTGTAAACCAAACCATATATAACAATATAATATATATCTATATATGATCATTATTATATAATAAACTTACTAATATATATATATATAAGCCGATCTTTTTACTATAAATGTTATCATTATATAGTATATAGTACGCATATATTTCTATCATATATTATATACTGTAGTCATGGACCAAATACTATATATAATTCAGCCTTTCTAAAGCCGACATCACGTTACAATTAGACATGACAACAAGCTACGCTTTACAAAACAAAACAGAATAGTATCTATAAAAACTGCATATTATGAAAAAGGTTTTAATAAGAAAGTGTGAAATTCGGATAATGAAGTGAACTTTCGGCCTGAACCTATTCTTCTGATTTTTTTTCATTGACTCACATTAGATGTAAAGACTCACTTTCATATGATGATTCTTACACTTATATTATGCGAGACGAATAATTAATTGTCCTTTTTCATGTTCACCTAGATTAACATTGCACAGCAGAATGAAATAAGTGGATTTAGAGTGGATTGAAAGATGATTAGTATTATAAGTTAGCTCATTACTCTTGCCTATATTTATTACATTTTAGTATACAATTCAAAATTAAATGAAAAACTTTAGCAATTAAAGCGATTAATTATCGATAGAAACTCTGCGGTTTTTACTACAATTAATTGGATATCAATTTATTTAAATAGAATTGAGGGGGAACTAGTCCAAATCGTCGACAGGGAAAATGGTCGTCAATTCAAATGGTCGAAACGCCATTAAAAAAATTTCAGAAGATTTCCAAACCGTCGACATGTATTTTTCTTACAGTAAAATGGTCGACAACATTTTCTTATAAGGTGTCCAAATCATCGAAACATTAAATCATAATGTTCGACGGCCATTTATTGACAAATATAAACCTAATTTTAATTTATTTTAAATTTTGTTTTAATTATATATATATATATATATATATATATATATATATATATATATATATATATATATATATATATATATATATATATATATATATATATATATATATACAATCTATATATATTTTTATATATATATATATATATATATATATATATATATATATATATATATATATATATAGGGTAACACTGATCCACCCAGGTTAGAGCTAGGCTAAGTTCAAAGTTAATCCATCAAGGTTAGAGCTAGGATTATGGCAACATCAATCAGTATAGTCCGCCGCATGCGTTAGGTTAGCTTAGGTTAAGTTTGGTTGGGTTCGTTCTGAGAAACTCTAAATAACCCAATAAAATGAATGTTAGTCATGAATGTTGGCCACATTTTATTTATATAAAAAAAAAAATTTACATGGTGTCCAAATGGTCTAAACATTAAAAAAAATTTCAAATGATATCCAAATGATAGACACGTTCACAATGAAGAGGAAAAGAATGTACACATTTTAAAAAATGTTTAAATGGTCGACACATTCAAACTGGTAAAGAAAATGTTAGATATTTAACCTGTCTACTCTTTTCCCTGTTGACGATTTGAGACTAGCTTCGAATTCAGTAGCTAATTAAGATTGAAGCAAATATTTCCAAATAATGCTCCAGCAAATTGCCTTTAAATGTCATATAAAAAGGAGTTTCTAAGTTTCGGTTGTCTTTACATTAGAGAAATTCATTTTTAATCACCCATTTTAATATCTGTTGAAACCAAATTTATTTACACGTAATAAAATATTTAAGTGTTATAGTTTTTAGATGATATTCGTATAGTAAAAGGACCCCCTCTGTCCCCCATCGGCTCGAACCCCCTAATCTTAAATAATATTCGTATAGTAATTATAAAAGGAAAAAGGAAAATTAATTATTGTTACATTCCTTGATGATAAAACAAATATTTGGAATAAATGAAATTGTGTCACACAATTTCAAGTTATCTTTCTGAACGTACTTTCTTCCTTTTGATAAGAAAAACAAAGTAAATTACAAAAATCAATTGCATTGTGACTGATATTTAACAGATTTCAATTTATGAGGAATATAATTTTTCAAATTTACTTACAAATAGATGTTTGTCAAACAAAAATAATATTCATGACCTCGTTGAAATAAGACATTAGAAATCAACCTCGGCACTCGCAAATAACTGAAGTCCGATATATGATTTATCGCAAGTTTCTTTATTTTTCGTAAATAAAAACAATTAAGTGAAAAATTAAACTAAACTAAGTTTAAATAAAATCTCTCTCTCTCTCTCTCTCTCTCTCTTCTTCTCTCTTCTTCTTCTCTCTCTCTATATATATATATATATATATATATTATATATATATATATATATATATATATATATATATATATATATATATATATATATATATATATAGATATAGAGAGAGAGAGAGAGAGAGAGAGAGAGAGAGAGAGAGAGAGAGAGAGAGAGAGAGAGAGGAGAGAGAGAGAGAGCGAGTAGGGAAGCCATTAAACATTATTATTCTTCAAATAATTTGCTCTGTCGCTAGAACAAATTATTTGAAGAATAAATATTTTGAACAGATGATATATATATATATATATATATATATATATATATATATATATATATATATATATATATATATATATATATATATATATATATATATATATATATATATATATATATATATATATAAAAATATATATATATATATATATATATATATATATATATATATATATATATATATATATATATATATATATATATATATATATATATATATATATATATATATATATATATATATATATATATGTATATATATAGCATATATATATATATATATATATATATATATATATATATATATATATATATATATATATATATATATATATATATATATATATATATATATATATATATATATGTATATATATATATATATATATATATATATATATATATATATATATATATATATATATATATATATATATATATATATATATATATATATATATATATATATAAGCAACCAATTGAGTGATTATTAATAAAATAGATAAGAAACTTACATTGTGTAAAGCATTTTTGTAGGATAATTCGAATTTTGAAGTGGAGGTCTTTGGAAAGAGATTCAATGTTAGAAAGACTAGAATGGACAGGGTATTTAAGACCATCGTAGGAAGTAGTTTTAGGGTGGTAGATTTTGTTGAGAAAAGTGGACACCAGTTTATTGAAAAGGTTTTGAAGGAAAAAGATTAAAATTGGATAATTTATGGAGGAAGGTTATTTTCTCATGAAAATAATTCCAATCAGAACAAATGTTATAAGCTTTATGTATGCGGGACTTTAGACCGCATATTTTATGAGAAAGGGTGGTAGAACTAAAACATTAGTTCCAGGCAAAGTATTTGTGTGTTTATGATAAATAGAAGTAGTAAATGTACAAGAAGAATGGGAGATTGAAATATCGAGAAAAGAAAGGGAACCATTAGATTCACATTCAAAAGTAATATTAGTGTTTTCATGTTTAGAATTTTAGTATTCATCAAATAAAGGAACGTCTTCATCATTATGAAAGACAACAGAACAGTCATCAATGTAACTGCGATAAACCAAGGGTTTGAATTCGATAGGATAATCATCAAGCCATCCCTGTTCATGGTAGGAATGGAATATGTTGGCAAAAATAGGGCCAAGAATAGAACCCATTACCATACCATCTATCTGGTTGTATAATTTCCCATCAAACATGAAGATAAAATTTTCGGTTGCAAGTTTTAGAAGTCGAGAAAATTGCTCTTGATTTAAGCCATGGAAGAAGGAGTTAGTTTGGAAAGTAAGACTGATGGTAATATCACATGTTTCCGAAACAGGAATATTTGTGAAAAGAGATTCAATATCATAGCTAATCATATAGCTCTGATTGAAATGAAGGTTCTGTATGAAGGTAGAGAATTCAAAGGAATCTTTGCCTGCGTTGGAGTTTTGAGTAAAATCTTCATGAAGAGGAACTAAAAATTTCGTCAATTTGTAATTAGGAGTGTTAATAGCAGAGAAAATAGGTCTTAAAGGAATAGTAGTTTTATGGGTCTTGGGTAGACCATATAAAACTCTGGAACAGAACCTAATATGTAAAGAGAATTGTAATAGTTTGGTATAATGTTTTTAGATTTAGGAGAACGGAGAAACTTTTTAATTTTGTTCTCAATTTTGATAATATGCTTGAAGACATCAACATTCAAAAGTTTAAATTTCTTACTGGAGGAGATAAGATTAAGAAGTTTAGCGGTGTAGGTATCTTTATCCAAGAGAACCACACCTTGTCCTTTGTCAGGTCTAGTGATCACAATGTCTTTGTAGTGATTTAATTTCTTAAAAAAACAGAAATCCTTGAAAGAAAAGATAGGGGAGAAAATGTTTCTTGAATTAAATTTATAGAAATATCTATGGACTATATTTCTAATGTCCTGTATGTAGCTATAGTTGATCGACATAGGAGTGAGAGAGCGAAGAGTATAACAAAATTTTTCAAACATAACAAAATAATTAATGGGATTAATTTTGAAAATAGGAAGTCGAAAATTAAGACCAAGAGATGGAAGCTTTTTTTAAACCTCAGTGAGTATTCTCTTACTATAGTAAACAATGATATCATCATGGGAAGTATCTAGGTTAGATCCAAGGCCTAATTTACATAATATAGAATCTTGAAGAGGTCATAGTAGAAAATTTATCTATCCGTTTGTTGATGATCCAATAAAAATTAAGATTAAAGAAAGCATTCCCATTTGCTTGCGGTCTTGCGTCGTTTACAAATACAATTGTGCAGACTGTGATGTCGACTATGTACGCTAAACTAGCCTACAGCTATAAGATGTGAGGCTTCAACACATGTATATCTCTAAAAAGTATTTTTAATTATATAAATTATATATATTATATATATATACTATATATGCTAATATATTATATATATATATATATTACTTGTTATAATTATACTAATGATATATTAAATAAATAAATCATATATATTATGTTAAAAGGATAAATTTACTCTTTGACGTAGTTATGTATTTATTAGTGTGCCGAACCGCTTTTGGCAAACAGCAAAACTACTTTAAAAATGAATTTATTAATACACTTGAAAATATTAAAGTTAAAACACTGTTAAACAGGTTTTGGTACAATGTTTCTATATCATAAGAACAAATTGCAAAAGTCTTTCGCTCATAATAAGAAGCCTCATTCGCGTCTTGAGCTACTGTGATGGTACCAACTGCTAGTGTGTTAAGCTTGTTGGAAAGAAAAAAGATTCTTCGAAGAATTCTGGTGCTGATTTTTATTTTTTCATGAGCAATGACATGGTTAGTTAAGTGGTGAAAATATTTGTCCGCTGGATTTTATATTATGTGTAATCCGGAAAATAACTTAGGAAAAATTAAGAACTTGTTCTGAATTGGGGTACGATATAGCAATTACTTATTGTAAGGATATAGGGGAGGGGGAGGGGGGGAGAGAAAGAAGATTAAGATGAAGGGGTTATATTTTGAGGATGTTTCATAATATAGTTGTTCAATTTTTTAATGGTTGGAGAATGAAATTTTAAGAAGCTTGTGTTGCAAAATAGTCTAATTTATGTTCACCTTGCATATTATTGAAATTATTGAAATTCCTGCAATAGTTTCAATTAATTTTCTTTTTTGATGGTTGGAGATGTTGATTAGATTTTGCATGGAAATGATGCTGATAGAGTGGTTGAATTGTGATCTGTGGTGTGGTAGTGATGAATTTTTAGTGTCTTTTTCTAGATATGCTGAGTGTTGAGACTTTTCTTCCTGGAGAGGTTGCATCTTTGCAATTATGTTATTGTGGCAATGGTTGCAAGGTAGGGCCGCTATCCATTTTTTATGTTCTGTGGTGATCATCTCGCATGGCCAAAGATTTGATAAGGGAGAGCATGTTCGTGGATAGTGAGTGTGATTGTTTCTTTTGGGGAATGATTTTTAAAGGTTCGAGTTGTGTATTTTTTAGAGGGATGGGAAGGTAGGAGGTTGGTGTTTTGAGGATTGTTAGTTTGGGGGGGATGGTATTGTTGTTATAGTATTTTATTTTGATCTTGCTTTTTTGTAAGCTTTATATTGATGATGTATGTAGGATATTGGTAGTTTGGTGAATCGTATATTTCGGATAAGATTATTCTCTTTGTTAAGATTGATTGGGAGAGCAGATTCTGAGGGCTCTAAATGTATAGTGCAGTGAGGTGGCTATTTGTTATGGTGTATATGCGAGGAGAACCAGTGTGATGTTAAGGAGGGATTGGAGGTTAGGTTTTCGGTCTACAGAAGAAGCTGGCTTTCACACAATAAAACTCTCATAAACAATATCTCTGAAAACCCATACCAATTCCATAGGACTCAAACAAAATATCGTAATGTTAAATCCTTGACACAACACTTTCTAACAGTTCTTGAGAATGTCACTACATGTATTACTTACGATTCTCGTCACGTCCTCATAAACCCTAATATTGCTAGAACAACATCATTATAATATAACAAGCAATACAAGCTCCTCGATTCCTCTTCCACTCTATCCTAAACTTGAATAATCTCTCGTTTAGAATATCATTAGGTAGTAGGTGTTTCCACATTCAAATTCAGTTTCTAATGCAAATACTCAAAACAAAGGAACTGAGCATGGGATCTCTCTGTCACGCGCTACTCGCTAAGCAAGAATAATGGAACTTTTCCACAGAATCTACCATATCCTTACTCTTCTGAATGCCAAAATCTCAACATGCACCGCTATGCTTGATGACATTCTCCGTATCCTTGCACACAAAGCGATATTGACCGCACCTAACATCACACATCATCAAAACATACATTCTTTCCAGTATTAGAATATAGCCAATTGAGAATACCTCTGCAATTCACGACTTCCTTTCTAGACACACTAAATCTCTTGGACAACTCGTTTTCAACTCAGCTTTCTGTAATACGAAAACCTACCTCAATCCCTCTTATGGGGTGTGGCTCGGCATTTCCTACTTCAAGAGAAGAGGTCCACGATGAACTATAACATAGAGCCTCAGAAACTGGCCTCTAAAAACATATATATCTTAACAAAGGAAAATTTATAGGTAAATACGTTAACGGCAGCAATAACCTGATAGATCTACAGATTACTCATCAATAAAGCTTACAAACAAAGGAAGAGATCAACATTACAAAACTTAACATATTATTATTACCTTATTTCCTCTCCTCCATAACTAAACAATCCTCCAAAAGCTAACTCACGCTACGTTCCCTATGGCACTCGAAAACAAGCCTCAAAAACTCTTAAAATCAATCATAACGTTAGATTATCCCAAAATATCACAGCTCCACTTTCCACACAGTTCTCTCAACTTAAAAAACACTAATCTTTTCCGGCACTTACTACCATCAGAAGTAACCCACGAAGCTCTAACAAGCGTATATATCACCATATCCTTGCACAGTTGCACAAAAATACATAGGCGAAGAAACACTTCACCAGAAGAAAAAGTCACCACACTTCAGATTTTGATAACTAGCAAAAGCCACTCAAAATTCATTCATAACCAACACAGATACAATTTCATATCACTCTACCTAATTCCTATGCAAAACTCTCTATTCATCTCTAACCTTATTCTGTGGGAAAAAAGTAAAATTTAATTTGAAGATCCTATATGTGCATACACTCATTGTCACATAATTGTCAATAATATGAATGAAGTTGTTAGATACATATTGACTACTTACGGATCTATTATGCAACACAAGCTTCTCAAATTTCATTCTCAACCATTAATAAATTGATACAACTATATTTATGAAAGACATCTCAAATATAATCCCCTCATCTTAATCTTCTTTCTCTCACCCCCCCTCCACTCCCCTATATGCATATACAAATAGTAATTGCTGAACTTCCGTCACCCGGAATTCAGCAACAAGTTCATCGAAGATTGTAACACAACTGTTGAGCAAACCTCTAAAGCTTGCAGCATTCCATCGGAAACGAATTCATTAAATCACTTACCTACATTATCAATTTTTAAGTCTTTGCACCGGGCGGACGATTGACGTAATTTTTTGCTTCAAGTTATATTCCAGAGTTGGTGTTTTAAACATATAGAGGCAGCCGAATGAGGCTTCTTGATATGAAGAGAAAGACTTTTGTTTGTTTTTGTTTTAAATAAACCATTGTTCATGGAATATAGAAACATTTTAACATTTGTTTAACTTTAATTATTTTTCAAAGTGTATTAATAAAGTTTCTTGTTACAATAATAGTTTCTGCTTTTGCTCAAAGGGTTTCGCAGACTAACTATATAATATACTCCAAATATTTTTTCGTATAGTATATATAGATATATTATTAGTATATATTATTATAAATATATAGTTATATATAATATATATATATATTAATATATATATATTATATATATATTATAATATATATATAATTATATATATATATAACTCATATCATTATATATATATACATATAGGGTTGGGATTAAAAAAAAGAACGTTTCGTTTTTTTTATAAAAAACAGCGTTTTTTTTTAAAAAAGACAACGTTTAAATTTTTGGTTTTTTTATTTATGTTTTTTTCTTAAAAATTTAACATTTTTTTTTCTATTATATCAAGTATTTTTAGGGTATTTAGCATTAAAATACAGTAAATACGATATTGTTAATAGAATATTGGCGAATATATAGGTAGATTTTATACTCTAGTAAAGTTTATCTTGTGCTCATAGGGATTTAATTTACATTTCACATGATCTGATTATTATTATTTTATGTATTATATTATTATTATTATTATTATTATTATTATTATTATTTAGTTAGGATTAATTATCATATTGATTATTATTATTATTATTATTATATTATTAATATATTGATTATATATATTATTATTATTTTTGTTAGTTACATATATAATATATTATTATATCATATTAATATTATTATATACTAGTAGGATAATATATATATATATACTAATAATATTAATAGTTATATATTATCAGAATATATATATATATATATATATACTTACTACTATATATATATAGTATATTACTATAATTATATATATTATATGTATTATATATATATAATATTTTTCTTGTTTTATTTATTATTATTATAATTATTATGATATATATATGAATATATATAATATATAAACTTTTATAATATGTGTATATAATATAATATAATATGGTAGACCTATATAATATCATATTATATATATATATATATTATATATTACTATATATATATATAAACGTATATATATGTTCAATTTATATTAGGGATTATATATATGGGAGGGGATATATATATATATCATAAGTTTATATTATGATAATATATATATTGGTATATTAAATACTATATAATATTATATATATATATTTATATATTAATATATATATGAGAGTTTGTATTCTTCAAAAATCTCCTTTTTCTCCTCCAAGGAGGGTGTTAGGTGCGTAAGAAGCATCGGAAAGAAAAGCGTAGAAGAATATGAAAAGTGAAAAGAAAGTCCAGCTTCCCCTCCCCTCTGTATCATTACTTGGGGTATCTAGGCTCGTGCACAGCAGAAAATCCATCTATAGCTTCAACGGGACTAGCGACGGGACACTACTATGGTAATCGTCAGTGTAGTGTTCACCCCTTGGCAAAGGTGGGCCACAACATATCCCCTCACAAAACCCCGCCATTGCTCTCTTCATATTTTGCACCTTTATTTCGCTCTGCTCAAACTCACATTTCTGTGTACAGACATTCGTTTACTGGGACTTCAATTCCACTTTTCTTCGAGTCTCCCAGCCGTGGTTTCAACACACTCGCCCTATACATCGCTTAAAACCGACTATATCATTACTTATTTCAACATGAACCAAACATCTACAACATATTTTCTCATTTTGTCTCTTCAGTTACCCTTTTCTTTTCACACACACAACTCTCTAATATGTCATTCCTATATTATCAATTCTTCTCATACCCTAGCATGCCCTAAGATTGTGCCTTCTGAACCACATTGAACTTTTAGATTCTATACTTCTATTCAGACATAGTCTCACTACTATACATCAATAACACAAGGTAACATAGCGCATGTAATGACACATAGCTACTCTAGAGAGGGACGCTTGAGGCCCTGTATATACACTTCTCCATCACGTATTTTATTGCCACACAGCCACGTCCTGGTAATCTCAACATATACTTAATATTTAAACCAGACAGCTCTGTTCCAGCTGCTACTCATCTAACATAACTTTCACACTGGGACTTGTGCCTCACTTGTCACACCATACCTTACTCTTATCCTATCGTTTTACTTTCAAACCCCTTCTTTTACAGACCGTCCAAATCTCTCTACCAATCTCCTCAAACTCTTCCAATCGCCACACAAAACCAAAGCATCCGCATATTTAATAGGTAGGCACCCTCACTCATATCCATTCTCCATCATTCTAACACCATTTCTGTCAGCGATATATACGCCATTTCAATTCTTCATAACCCAATCAGCATTAACACAATTGATAGTCAAGGGAGACAATATACAAAGACACGCTGCTTTACTCCGCTTTTAATATTTAAACCAATCATTTTGACATCATTTATTTCACACGCATACTATCGTTTAAGTATCATATTCTTTATTCCATGTAGAAGCCTGCACCAACATCCATATAATATACTCACACGGCCAATAGAGCTTTCCCTATTTACCCTATCATACGCCTGTGCAAATCATAAAACTTAAATACAATTTATCTTCTTCTTCTCCTCATTTTCTTTATCATTTGCTTCAATGTAAAGGATCTGACCAAACATCCTCTAGCTACTCTAAAGCGCACCTGTCTTCACGAATCATGCTAATTCAGTCACTCGGCGCACTCTTTCCAATAAAATACCAAAATATCTTCCCTACAAAACTCAATAACTAATTCCCGCATAATTTCTACAGTCTCTCTTTAATCTCCTTTACTTCTTATAAGGCGCTACTAGTTTACTGCTCTCGCTTCAATCCTCGGAACTATAGCCTCCATAAACGCTTTTTCACACAACTTGCAAGATCAATCATCAGAACTTGCCTCGTTTCTTTGATCATGTTCCAGTAATTTCATCTATACTTGCAGATTTACCATACTTCAATTTTCTCACTCTACCTTTCCTCTTCTTTTCCTAATACCTCATCCCCAATACCTATTCCTTCTTGGCAACCATCAACACACACCAGTTCGCACCAAAATATTTTGTGTAATTATTATAACAGATTTTTCTAAGTTGTTCTTTCCACACTCCCTCACATCCATTTCTCAGTTACAAAAACACCATCCCGATTTCATTTTTCTGAGCAGGTTCCCCTTATTGCTATATTTTCTCAACACTTTCGCTGCTTTCTTCCAGAATGAGCTTCCTATCCTGTATGTCCCTCATTCATCCTCTTCCAAACTGTTAAAAAACATTTCTTTTATAATTATTGACGTAAGCTCGCATCTTTAGCAATTTCTTTCTTTCTCCTTATAGTAATCCAAGCATCTTTTTCTTTGAACTTCATCATATGCTTTTAAGTAAATAAACTCACCGCTTTTTTTTTTTACTTTTAACCGCTTCCATTTAACCATCTTCATTCCACCACTTCACATAATTCGCATTCTTTAATTCTAACTTTCACGTGCGACACTGTGCCCAAATACGCCTTCTTTTGCACTGCTCAAAATTGCTTCCCAGATTTATTTAGTTTGCAGCTTGTTCACACTCACAGCTGATTTACTTGCGACGTCTTCACATACTTAATCTCATCTCATCTTTGTTCAGACTATAATTCTCATACTCTTAATTTTTTACCCCTCTTCCCTTCTGTATTCACCTCTCTCCATTCTCAAGTCCCCACTAAACTTATTTTGACATAGAACAACATAATTATCCGATAATCAGTTTCTAAACACCTTACTGCGATTTTAAATTGCCGCACTATACTCTCACATCTCTCCTCTTCACAAAACAAATCAATCATCTTCTTTAAAACTTCGATACATCTCTACTACTGCCAACTCTAGCGATATACTTATGGATAGCTTCTTGTGTTTTAAAGAAAGTTATTACTTACTCACACACCTCTCTCCTCAAAGTAATGAATTTGCAATTTAAACCATTTCTCATTTTTACCTCCTGTTATAAATCTATTGGCCGAAACGAGGCATGGACAATCCATATCTTTTTGATCATATAATATAAATATATATTATATATACTATTTTATTATATATATATATATTATATATATTATATATATTATAATTATTATATATTATATGATTATTATATGAATATACTAAGCTGAATCAGGTATCTCGGATTGATCTGTATAAATATTTAGGTGACTAGAAGGGATATTGCGTGAATAATTGTAATACATTAACAAATTTAATTATACAGTAAAAAAGAGGTAATTTTAAAAAAAAACAAAAAAAAAGACATTTTTGTTTTCAAAAAAAAAACTCGTTATTTTTGCACAAAAAAAAACAAATTAAAGAAAAAAAAATTTTTTTTCACACCCATATATATATTATATAGTATATAGTATATAATATTATAATATATAATGTTATAGTATAATATTTAAATATATAATTATATATATCTTATTATTTATATATATAATATAGATTTATATAATATATATATATAATATATTATAGTATACTATATATACTTATATATATATATTATATATACTATATATATTAATATCTATATATATATATATACGTATAATATATATTATATATATATATTAGTAGATTATATTAATTTAACACTAAGCTTATAATAAATATAAATAAATAAATATATATAAATATCTATATATAATATATATATGAAGTATATATATTATATAATATATATATATATATATAATATATATATATTATATATACTATAGTATATATAATTATTTACGCTATATATTATATTATACTATAGTATACTATAATAGACTATAGCGGAAGAGTTTGCATCATATTTAAATAACTGAAAACTACTGTATGTAGAAATGTTAAATATGACTATATATATATATATATATATATAATATATATATAATTATATATATATATATATTATATATTATATATATATATATTATGTAGTATTATGGTATATACTATACCTTATTATCTACTATCGTAGTATATACTAGTAATGATATAATATATATATAATAGGTAATATGAATTATTATATCTACTATATATTTATAATATTGGAGTATAATTACTAGTAAAATAATACATATATATAGCCATAAATAGTATATATTTCAGTAAAACACCTATATATAGGTATTTTTTATATTTATAAAAAATTACACCCTATATTTAGCAAGTGAATAATATAATACTGTATATTATGTAGTGATATAGGATAATATATATATATTAGTATAATATATATATATGTAATATTATATAGTACTAGTATAGTGTGGCTCTATATGGTTATATACTACAGTCAAATATATTATATATAGTTTGGTCATACAATTTAATATCTTATATATATAATATATATCTATATATATAAATATATATATATATATATATATTATATATATATATTATATACTGTAATATAAATATATATAATATATATAATATATATATATATATATATATATATATATATATATAGTAATATTATATATATATATATATATATATATATATATATATAAGGAGTTTCAAGTTAAGTAACTTTACCAATCTAGGGTCATTCCACCCGGTTAGGTGTAGGTATAATAATATCAGTCAGTTTTTTCCACATTTCTCAATCCTTAAAGTTTTCCACTTTGATATTTATTTTATGTAGAAAATATTGTAGAGACAAATGGGATAATTTCGTGCATACGACGAGTACCTAAATATAGAGTGATTAAAAAACGTTTTTATCTAGGCACCATTTTTTGGTTTTAAATCCTTGTTTTCTTTTTATCGTTTTCGTGTTTTTTTTTCCTTTACAACATAGTATTTATTTTATTATTTTACATTATTATTATTATTATTATTATTATTATTATTATTATTATTATTATTATTATTATTATTATTATTATTATTATTATTATTATTATTATTATTACTTAGAAATAATATAATTCATTTGATTATTTAATTATTTATTCAATTAAGCTTAGAAATAATTGAACTTGACTAAAAAGCTTGAAATAGTTTTGGTTTTAGTATAATCGTGGTGCATGTCTTGTAATAGACGAAATTGGTTTAATTGGTGGTGTTAGGTGAACGCAGATTGGATATGTTCTATAAGTCTTAATTTTTCATTATATTATCCAATCTAAAGATTTACAAGATACCGCAATTGACATAATCAATGATCCTAATGTTTTGGAAGAATCTCTTCTCTCTTCTCCTTCCTCTCTCCTTCCCTCTCTCTCGATCTCTCTCTCTCTCTTTCTTTCTGTTCTCTTCTCTCTCTCTCTCTTTCTTCTCTTCTTCTTCTCTTCTCTCTCTCTCTCGTCCGTCCTCTCTCTGTTTCTCTCTCTTCTCGTCTTCACTCTTGTGACGTTGTTGAGCTTTTTTCCCTACTTCAGTTATAGCATACTCATAATAAAACGATCGTCATCTTACCAAGACTATTTAAACCAGTTATTTTAAACAGTACAATTAGAGAGTATATTAGACTATCAACTCTGTTCATTGGCAGACCCTTACGTGGAATAAATTTACCGTCAAATGAAAAAAAGTGTAAATTAAATAAAACCTAATTTTTTTTATGAAATCGTTTTAAAAAAAAAAAAATATAAACTAGCTTTATAATTCTTTTCGGATCTCCATCTTATACAAACACCACATCATCCACACACACACACACACACACCACACACACAAACACACACACACAACACACACACACACAACAAACACACACACACACACACATATATATGAATAATATATATATATATATATATAATATATATCAAGTACTTTATATATATATATATAATATATTATATATATTAATATATATATATATATATATATATTATATTATATATATATCATATATATATATAATATATATATATTCAATGATATCTCATTTTGTATTATATATATATAAATATTATATTATATATATATATATATATAATACATAATTACTATTATAATACAATGATGATAGCTATATTAAGTTATGGTATATTAGGATACTACTATATATAAGAGCACACTCAGTTCAATATATTCATCACATTATATTTACTTACGTCCTTTCTCTCTCATTAAAAAGTGGGTTTCACCTGTATCAACAGCTTATATAATAATATATATGTTTTTATTATATTTATAATATATATATATACTTAATACTTTTAATAATCTATATATATAGGAGAAATGGTTGTCAGCAATCGTGAGTATAACTATTGTTACTAATATATAATATATATATATATATATATATTTATATACTTGGAGAGTGTAAAATCGTTAAGAGAGCATTTTTCACTTTTTTTTTCCCAATGGACTTTATAGAAGAATTGTGTATACTTGAACTCAGTCAAGAACATAAGAAGACTTTTCTAACGCCAGTTCTATGGGGGACAGGGCCTAGGAAAACCCGGCTTTAGGGACTAGCAATCAGAAATCTTTCGTCGCTGAGTAACCGGTCTCAGTAATCTGTGGAAACTCTTGGAGAAACGATTTTGAGCAGAATGAAGATGATGCCTAAGTTCCATTAGAATTAGGGGTGAAAACACATCACCTGAGTTATACTTTAACTCAAGGACTAGCATCACAAGAAAACACCATTGGCCACTGAAAATGAGTGTTTTCTAAGAGTGCTCAGGAATCAGTAAGGGTTTGCGAGGTCAAAGGAAAGCACTAGATGCTGGCCGCAACTTTGACAGGGGAAGTCCTAACAGAGAGCACTGGTGTAGAATGGGCGGCGAATAGTGGTATAATTATATTATGATAGGAGTATATTAGACCCTATATATATATATATATAATTATATTTATTATATATGCTATCTGCATTATATATACTTATATATTTATTAATTATTAATATATATACTATATATATATTATCTATATAGTATATAACACTATAGTATATTGATATATTATATGACTTAAGCTATAATACCTACTATATATTATATTATATAATACATATTATATATATATTATAATATATATATATATATTATATATGTATATATATATATAATATATAGTAATAAATATATTATATATATTATATATAATATATATAGTACGTAATATATATATATATATAAACTTTGTATGATATTATATATATAATATATATATATGGTGCTTACTATTTATTATAGTATATCTTCACGTTTCATTATCAATTTATATATACCTATTATCTATATATATATATAAGACTTTGTATAGTATATATATATATTATATATATATCTATATATTATATAGTATATTATTATATATATATATATATATATATATATATATATATTGATATTATATATATAAACTTTATATATATATATTCATATATATATATATTATAGTATATATACCTATATATTATATGATATATATATATATATTATATACTATAACATACAACTGTTATATATATATGTATATCTATACTTTATATATATCACTATTATCATATTATATATATATATATATATATTATATTATAAGTTTATATTGTATATATAGGTATACTATATAGTATATAATATATTATATTATTATTTAGTATATCTATATTATAATATATATATATATATAAATCCTATATATTATAATATATAATATCATATATATATATATATGATTATATCTATACTAATACTATATATATAGTATATATCTATATATATATATATATTACTTTATACTCTACTAATAGTATATTGATATAGATATATTCTATTATTAGTAGGGTAGGGCGGGTAGTATATAGGGGGTATGAGGGTATAGGGGATGATAGGGGGATAGGTGGGTGATAGGGTAGTTATGGTATATTGAGTACTCTTTGTATATTATATTATTACTTATATATATATACCCTATTAATATAATATATATATATATATATTATAATAAGTATTAAATATATATATATACATATAGTAATATATACTATATATGATTATATATATATTTTAAATATTATTATATGAGTAATTATATAGTGTTAAAAGCATGCATAAAGGTAATTATTTATTATATATATTACTACTAGTATGACGTTAGTATACATTGAAATTGTTGGGAGTGAGAGATAATATTTCATTTGAATTATAGCTCACTTATAAGTATATTACTCAGCCTACTGGTCTAGTTCCTTCTATATTATGTATAGCTTATATGATACGTATATATATATGTTTAATATATTTGAATAATATAAATATATATATAGTTAATAGTATATAATATAATATATATATATATATAGTATAGTATATATATAGTATGATTATATATAGTTGATGTGATTATATAAGGTATATAGCTTATGTTCTATATATTTTATGATATATATTTGGTCAGCAATAATTTGAGAAAACTTGTATTATATCAGTAGTTACTTTTATTGTCCTTGAGACATAAGTATATTACTATTTATATTATATTATATATATATATATATATACTTATATATATATATATATATTTGTATACTTTATAATTTTATACTAAGTGCGCGTTATATTAGTATATTGTATTTTTGAGTCTTATATATATATTTATATATTACTTATATATATATATTACTATATATCTTATATATATATCAATATATATATATATACTATATGATATATATATATATATAATATATATCTTATTATATTATATATAGTATTCATGAACCTGATATATATATAATTAGTATATTCTTTAATTTTGCCTACTATAGTAGGGTGTTAATATATTACTAACTAAGTAATATTGCTTCAACTTTGAGCACTTGGGGCTAAATCTATTGAGTACCTATTGTGTGAAGTATATGAGTTAACTGTGAGTAATCCTACTATATATACCTTCGTATCGTATTTAATACCCGCGTTAGACTCCCCATATTAGTTATGTATATTTGGTATCTGATATACTTTCTCATTATTTTTATCTAGCTCATACCTCGTATTTAATACTAGCAGGACCTTGTTATATCTATTTATGTGGAGCTTCACAATGAACTACCGCTTACCGTATATAAGAACCATTGACCCGTATATTGTAATATTATGCCGCTTAACTTATTACGTTGAATATTTCGTAGCCTGCTAAATGAAATAGTATACTATATATTGTAATATATTTCTATTATAGTTATGTATTAGTTATAATCCTCATTATTTCACTACATAAGCTCATGGGCGTTCACCCTTGTCTTTTTTTCCTTACACTCACGTATCCTATTATTTATAATCAATTATCTATTATATATTAATATATATATATATATATTATTATACATTATAATTTTCTTTATTTAATATTTAATATTTGTTATTATTATCAACTATATAACTATACTAAGTAGACAACTCTTATTTAATCACTACTGTACATAAATAGATACACGATTTATGATAACCCTTGATTTATTACTTTCGACTATTTATTTACCAATTAATTGGCTTATACTAATTTTTATATTATACTAATATGTCCATAAGTAAATGATACTTATTTGAGGGCTGTATACTACAAATATTCTGCTGTGATTTATTATTTCTTACCTTATCATTTGTTTAATTATATTAATATCTATTATATTATCTATATATATATATATTATATATTATTATTATTAATTTATATATAAATGTATATCATATATATATATTCATTACTTATCTATATATATATATATTATATATATATTATATATATATCTTAATTCTATTAATATTTTAATATATATATTATATTATTATATATATATAATATTATTACACATAATATGTTATTTATATATTTTTACAAAATATATTGATATCTATAATAATTATTATCTATATATATTATCTATATGTTATTTTATTAATTAATATATTATTAATTAATTATATCCTTTTTAATTAATATAATTATATAATATTTATCTAATATATTATATAATATTATTACTTATTATTTAATCATATTATTTATTATATATATATATATATAATTATATTCTATTATTTCATTATTAATTATATTAATGTACTATTCTTATTAATGATTATATTATATTATAATTAATATATACTATTTATATAAATTATTTATCTATCTATTATATATATATTTATATTATCCAACTCTATCTTTCACTTATACTATCTTTTATAAAATTATCATATATTACATTATATTTATATTCTGGTATCTATACTATTTTATAAACTTAGTAAGTGGTTGACTCTATAAAAGTTTAAATACTAATTTATATTAAGAAGTTTTGCGTTACACTTATAGGTTTTAAGTTTGTTAGGTTAGGTTAGGTTAGGTTACTCGTAGTGCGAGGAGTGCATAACCGCAGTGATTATCTCCGGCATGAAGGGGATATTAGGTTACAGTTTAAATTAGGTTTATCTCTTATACTCTCATAAATTTTTAAAATGTATTTAATCACCTAAAATTAATCTCACAACTCATATAGATATCATTATATAATTATATTTATTTTTGCTCTCACCTCGAGTTCACTATAAATTAAAATTAGCTACTATATACTAATTATATATTTTATTTTATAATATTAATACTCTTTATATATATATTTCTATATTCTTATCTAAGAAATACTAGTATATTATATATATTAATATTATATCTATTATATAATATATTTATATTTCTTATATCTATCTAGTATTACTATTTAGTATATATTTCTATATTTATTATTTATTTATTACTATATATATTCTTATTTATTAATTCATAGTATTATTATATATTATATATATATATATATATATTTATATATTAATCTATTATACTCTATAATATATACTAGTTATATTGTTTGATAGGGTATTCTACGCTGACGACTTTGCCGCTTATGTCTATTGCTATCAATTTGCTACTTTGATCTTTTATTTTAATGTTACCTCATCCTGAGACTCTTGGGCCTCACTATGAGACTGTATCCTAGCTCCACCGTGGATACCGTCGTACATCACCAGTGTTATGAGCTCTCCGAATGTCAATTAAACCTAGTCTCCCTTAATGTTTTTTCATGTGTGTTTGGTTCCATTCATTGTGTGATATTGTACACATGTTTCTTTTTAAATATTTCTTACTTTCACGAAAACTTATTTTTGTGTGCTGAACTCTTCGCACGTCTGTCTCTCTACTCATTGAGTGTCGATGTTCAGTATTCACAGTACTTGGAGTGTTTGACTACAATGTCGCACGCCCGCTGTCCAACCATGCTAGTAGACAATATGCGCGCAGAGCTGTAGTATGTCTGTTGATCTCACACTATCTATACTTGTATAACTGATCTGTCCACTCTAGCTTTCCTATTAATATATATAATACTAGTGTATTCATATCATGAATTATATCTTTCCTCTTTTATTATTTTATCTATAATGTTGACACTTGGACAATAATTTTTTACTAAATATTACTTACATATAGAGTATATCATGCTTATATACACTATCTTTTAAAGAGTCAAGTTTAATATCTATTCTATTTTTTTTTTTTTTAATGGCTTACGTCTAACCCTAGGCGTATTTTTATACATTATTAGTTATTAAACTAGGTAGTTGGGCACATACATTAGCAGCTGAGCCTTGCAGTATTTAAGTTGGTAATAGAAATGATAGTTAAAATAAGATATGTAAGCTTAGCATAGGTATATAAATGCTGGTATTAGGTATTAACAAAATTGTTAAGTACGAAGTTACTTTGAGCTAAGTTATGTGATAGTGGGTAAAGTTTTAGGAAAGAGCGGTGATTACTATTTATAATAGCGATAGAATATTAATGGAGAGATAATATAGCATACATATGATCACCTATTTGTAGGTATGATAGTAGATGATGTAAGAGGATAAATTATAAGTATGAAGAGAAGTAGAGAAGTAAGTAGATGAAGTAGAGAGGAGAGAGAGAGTATATAAGAGAGAGGTAGATATAAGTGAAGAGTAAGAGTAAGGAGATGATAGATGAGTAAATAATAAGAGGCAGTAATAGATAGAAGGATAGAGGGTAGTAAGATAGAGAGAGAGGTATAATTAGATAGTATAATATATATTAAAGTATATATTAATATATAGTTATACTTAGATGTAAGAGATTTGGCAGCGACTTATAAACTTTTTTGAGGCGCACTGCACGTATCCCTATGCCTCTGGAGCTAGTGCGCCTACGGCGGCTAATAGCAGGACTCTCGAGCGGCTAACTGCGCGTAGTATTTTTGTCACATCAGCGCCTAGTTCGCCTTTGAGCTAGGCTGCGACTCCATTTGTTGCCGTGGGTGGCTGTTTCTGCTTAAATTTATGTTTGCACAAGGTAAACCTTTAGTGCGATAATAAAGCATGCTTTTATAAAGGGAAGAAAAACACATTTATTAATTTTGTAATTAAAGCGTTGTAAACTAATATCTACACGTCCTCTTCCCTCCTTCCAATGTCCTTGGTGGTCCCATGTTTCCCCCAGGAGGTTCACATGAGACGCTGAAGGAGATTGAAAATTTCAGAGCCACAGTGTTGACCATTTATTGTGTAGTTAAGAGGACTCCTGAACTGAGTTATATATATATATATATATATAGTATAACGTATAAAGTAAATATATATATTAATATAGTATATTATTATATATATATATATATATATATAACATGCATATATCTAGTATATATAGTGATATATAACGATAGAGTTATGAATATATATGAAGTTTACACTAGGTTTTTTTAGAATGATTCAAGTTTGCCACGCTTCTAAGTTCTAATTTTAAGGGTAAAAAAAATGTTTTGTTCCTGTTCATAGGCCCGGCTATAGGCGCAGAGAATTTGCTGTGCGCCTTTGCTTAGTCCGCCTTTTAAAAAATGTTGCGCCCTATTCGCCTTTGGCGCATTACAAATGTAGTGCGGCCCATAGGCAGTAGGCTCAAGCTCGGTGGCGCACAGCGCCCAGCTCTGATGTATAATAGCTAGACAACTTAGTAGCATTCGTGAACTGATTTCGCATTAGGTCTGAAAATTCAAATGTCGTTGTTATAATCATGATAAATATTTACCCTGACTACTATACTATTTATATATCATATAATAGGTATATTGATATATTGTGTTATATATATATTATATAGTACATAAAATATATATCCACATTTCAACCCATAGTAAGCCTAAAATACACATATCCCTATTACCCGTTTGATACTAGTCCTTAACAATATCCTATATACTTTTTATATATAATCAATATACAGTAAAATCTATAATAGAAGTTATATTTGTATAACTGATATATATTCTCTTTTATTTAGAATAACTAATTATGTACAAGTATCTAAAATAGTTTATACGTTTATATATATATGATCTATTCTATAGATTATATATATATATATATTATATATATGAGTACTACCTAACCCTATATCAGAAAGTTTGTATATATATAGACCCACGCCCCAAAGGTATGTTACTATCGGACAGTAGGGACTATGTATATTTATATAGTAACATATGATAATAAATATTATATATATTTTTAGATTTGTAAGGTTAATGAAACTAAAATTGATATAAATCGTGCTTGCAGATACGATTTTAGATTTTTGATTCACTTTCAAAATCTCATCTCTGTCCTATTTTATTATATTGAAATTATTAGGAAAATTTAAAACGTTATTTTTGTATTTACCTTGCCTCCATGTAAAAGTATTTGCGAATGATAAATTAAAGTACAAAATATTTAAAGGACGTCTTTGAGTAGCTAAATTTGGGAATATACCAAATGGAATATAATACGTTATACTTTATGTATTTTCACACTAATCCTATAATAAAAAAAAAAAATAAAAATAGAGTAACATCACACAATATTAGAATATTTCATCCTTATACCATAGAGGGTTAACTACACATATCACCCCGAATCCGTGGATTTTGGTGGGAAATATAATAACTTATGTTTGTTTTCCCAATCATACACATAAAAATTAAATTATACGAGAGACACAAAGAATTTAATAAAGAAGCATCTGGCATTTGAGATTTATTTTGCATTCTTTATAACAAGTTAATTAAGTAGAATGCAACATACTCTTTTTTTGATGAAGTTATAGGTTTCATGTAAATTCTTTTGTTCTCATTTTAAATTCTTGTATTATTTGAATATTTTTTAATTATCAAGATACGTTATTAATGTATAATAGTTTTGTTTTAAGTAAAAGTCTAAACTAAAACTTATATTAAAGTAATAATATCCCATGATAATGCTTTTCTTGCCAATTTTCCCGTCAATAAAGCGCCATCGATAGTTTGAGTATAGAACATATATCTACCTATTACTAGTTTATATCTATATAAATGTATATCGATCTATATATATTACATACAATATAAATTTTTATATTTATTAATATATATATATATATAATCTAGATTTGTTATATCTTAATATTTATATAAATTATATAATAATATTATAATATAATATAATATATATATATTAATATATATTTAATATAATATATTATTAATTATATAACTAATATATATATTATATATTATTCTATATATATAATTATATCTTATGAATACTATATTGAGATAGAATAAGCATATATTTATAATTAGTATCCCCGGAGTTAGTGACTTTAATCGTGACTCTCTAGAAGTGTGTCTAGTATACGCGGTGTTGATGTTGTCCTGTACGTAACCTCTCATAGGTTGACTAATTGCGTTTTGAAATCCTGTAAAACTGGCTTTCTATCCCTCACTACAATCAATCTTCGCTACCTGATTCCCCTTAATTGGGCTCATACTCCTCACAATTGAAAAAGAAATAATAGCAAGTGTCTATGTTCATAAAATTTAATACAAAGTATAATTAATTGTTAATAAAGAAAACAATTTATTAAATTGGTTTTTTGATAAAAATCTAAATTTTAGTATCTTTCTTTTTTTCCTATAAATTTTTCACAATTTATCCACTGTTGCAGACAGTAGGTTAGAACATTAAATAGGCGCACAATACTAGAAGATTTAATTTCTTGTACTGCAGTATATAATAAATCCCCTCAATTGTGAGGTAATAATGACGTGTTCCATATTTATCTCACACCATGTGTAACTTTAAGTGTATTGAGCTCTATAATTATATACTTATCATAGTTTCTATAATAAGCTTTCTCATATTCAATATAACCATTATTATAAGTCTACTACTAGGTTTTAACGTAACGATAGTTATAGCGCTTATTAGTTCAGTAATAACATATATCATATAGGTATAGTTGTGGAAAAAAAACTAATTGTTTTTTTTTTAAAATAAAATGTAAAATATCATAAAAACAATAGTACTAATATAAGACAACATTGTTTTACTTTTTATTGTTATTGTTTTTTTTTGATGGCTTTATTGGATAAAGCACGTTAAAATGTAGTTTTTTTTAATTTTGCGGTTGTGGATTTTAATTTTTACTGCATTTTAAAGGGCAAAAATCAACTACTTGGATAATGTTATACTCGACTGCCCGGTTTATGGGGCGGGAGGGGACTGTGGTAAGGGGTCTGAGTGAGGGTGGTGATGGGGGCTGCTTGTTTTCTTCTTGTCTTGTTGTGCGTTTTATTAGGTAGTAGGTCTAATATTTAAGATCGATGTTTATGTTGCTGAGGACGGAGTTGTAAATATTTGGCTTAATTCAAATTCTACGTTCTCTTTAGAGTTCTTTAAAATTCTTCAGAATTTCTCTTCGATAAGCTGTATAACGTGGTAAAGCGAGAGATTGATTATGTGATTTTTTTAGTTAGGTGGTGGTTGTTGAGCATAAGACTCAGTAGGAGGGTAAAAAGAATAGAGGGTGAGGGTGATAGTGGTGTGGGGGTTTTTGGGCGCTTTTGGGATGGTAGTGCGGGGGTTGGGTGATATGGTATGTTGTTGCGGTGGTATTGTCAATATGTTATGTGCTGTGGGTGTGGATGTTTGAGTCATGCAGTCAACTCGTCCTCTGGCAAAAAAAGGGGTTCATTAGATGTCACTGTGCTGCTGTCTTCTTTATTAGAGACAACCTACTTGAATCAATTTTAACATAAAATGGAGAAGAACATGGCAGAAACAAAAGTTAATTTTAATATTAACAACCTCATAAAAAAAAACGACAGAAAAAAACAGAGAGAAAGAAAAAAAGCCCGAGCAATTTTCGACCTCCGTTAACCAACAGAGGTTATTAGGATCCGTCAACAGCGCATAGCTTTAGTTAACTGATTTATCAGTA
>JABUQX010037913.1:0-2500 GCA_015478945.1 Trachelipus rathkii
AATTCTAAGGTATTTAACATTTGGCAAATTAAGTAAGGATTTTAACTATGGTAATAAATAGTAAATGAGTGTGAGAGAGAGATAAAGAGGTTGTGAATGATGTAGAATTAAATCATGTGTGTAGATGATGTGATGAGTGATGTGTAAGTTTAGTGTGTAGTGTGTTGAAAGTAATAGAGCTGTTAGATAGTGTGTTGATGTGATGTGTGATGTGTAAGTGTATCGATAGTGTGTCCCTTGTTGTCCACAGTGAAATGTAGTGATGTGAACGTGACTCGTCTTAAATATATGCGTTTGAATCTTTGCCAACATATTTTATCAAGCCTAATTTTACATTATAAAAAACTAAATGTTTCATGTCGAATGTGAATGCTATAATATATTTTTCAGTTAAAATTTGCGCTCCTTGCAAATCATTGCTTTGTTTTATTTCTTCCTGGCAAATAAATAGTAACATAAAAGAAAAATTATAATTGCGACTGTTGCTAAATTGGATATTCTCGCGTCAAAATTAAAATAATAAAAATATAATGCAGCAGTATAAATTGAATAAAGTTTAAAATTAAAACTATTAAAATTATATGCAAACTCAAGCGTTACCATTGAACATAAATACACTTTTATAATCATACGTTTACGGATGTCTATACATATATACACAATCACGCAATTATATAAGTCAGTATAATATAAAAAGAAAAAAAAAATTAAATATCTTTGGAGAAATCACATTTGCAAGGTACAAAAATTAAACCACGTGACATTATATGATGACGTCATGCAAGTACATAAACGTGTTCATTGTTCATATATGCGTAAAAACATCATACACACGCAAACATATGAATCTATAGTCTAGGCCTTGTCTAAGTTAGGTATTGGTTAGGATAGGGCTGGTTTGAGGTTAGGCGTAAGTTAGGTTAGTCCTGGATCTTTAAGGTTTTATCACTTTAGACTTAAAGAACTCTTTTTTTTCCAAGCATTTAGAAAGAAAGTCCTAAAGCTCAAGTGAAGAAACCTTATGCCATGCTTAACCTAACGTATGCCTAACTTCACACCAGATTTAATATAGACCTAGCCTCATACCAGACCTAACTTAACCTAACGTATACCTCCTAACCTCATACCAGTCATAACTTAACCAAGTACTAACCTCCCATCTGGCCTAACATAACTTAGCTCTAACACATTACAAGACCGAAAGAGAGACGAGTATAAACTAACACAATGACATCCAAATAATAAATGTTTGCAAACAATCTTATTTAAATATTCATGCATGCCAGATACACACAGACAACACGTTAGATACACACAGACAGTACGTTAGATACACACAGACAACACGGTTAGATACATACAACAGACATCCACTTCTTCTTACACTATGAACGCACGTTCATTTCACTATTAGTATAACAACTCGAATAAACAATCTATCGTGAGTTCACATACGAGACGTTCACAATGAACGCTTTAATACGCGTTCGAATCCGCTCACCTTGGTATTAACACTATCGTCAAGCTCCAATATAACGTGAACTTCAAATACTATTATGTAGATAGAGAAATAAAATTAGAATCGAGTTATAGATTTTAAAAAAGACGTTTTTGATAAACTCAATTGATTAGATAAAACATGTTTGATCCTTTCGGATTTTTATAATTATGAAATTTAATAGAACTATTAACTACCACATAATACTTAGCTCCATAATATCACATCATCTTATAATATATTATACTACTATACTTAATACTAATTATACTTAAACTTAACTTACTACTAACTACTAAGTAATTTATTAATATAATAATATATTATTATTATTAATTTTATATTATATTATTAATAATTATTTTTATTATTATTATAATTATTTAACTATTATATATTTATATTTTATATTATATTTAAATATAATTAAATATAAATACAGTATTAATATGTGATAAAGATAATGAGGATAAGATAGTAATAATAATACTGATAGTAATAATATGATAATAGTGATAATTATTAATTATAATTAGAGAGATGTGAGATATAGAGTATATAAATGGAAGTAAGTTAAATAATTAATATGACTTAATGATGATATTTTAATATATGAGATTCGAATATAGAACGCTGTAATGAGAGATGTGAGAATAGAGTGAATCAGAGAAGACTTAAATTTAGATGGAATGAAATTAAAAGGTGTAGATTCGATTGAGAATAGTAAGCAAGAAGATAAGTATTAAGTGATCAATATTAAATTTACATTAAATAAACAAAATGATTGAGGAATTGAGAGAAGAAAAGTAAAATTAAATATTTTAATAAATATAGATAATAATAATGATATTTATAATATAAGATATTATTCTCAAGAAAAAGAGTAATTCATGGATTAAAAAATAAATTAAATGGAAAGACTCATAATATGCGTGGAAGTAGTGTTGTTTAGTTAAGAGTAATTATCTTCTCACGTGAAATTGGTGTATTTGTGAGTAAGAT
>JABUQX010037913.1:7500-10321 GCA_015478945.1 Trachelipus rathkii
ATGCATTCTAGAAAGTGTTCACCGTCGAATGCATTATGTGGGGTTCAGCTAGCTTAAGGAAAATTATTTATTAGAACCTTTTATATACTCGTAAAACTGTTTATTATTGTCTAAAGTTTCTCTAATCTCACCAAAATAAGGAAGCTATCGCAAGTATCGGGCCATAATTCAACATTCGATACGATACCAAAAAGTGCGGATAACTGCCGATTACGTAGCGGATACTATCGGTACATCCCTAAAGTGACAATGTTCCTAAGTGGATGAAAAAGAGAAAATGGGATTTTTAGATTATTGATTTTGAGATTTTTTACGAATTTTCTCAATTTTCCTATTAAACAAATCATGTGCATATTTTAGGTGGTAAAAAGTTTAATCTATATCACGGGTTACTAATATTTACATATTATTTCTAGAAAAAATTTACACACGCTGGCGCGAGTTGTTACACGCACCGCTCGCGAGCGCGCGCATTTGGAGCGGAAGAGCTTCAGCGAGCAGTGCGCAATGCATTGACCGCCAACGCTATGCACATCTTACCCTATGTATGTTTATTTTTTTTCATTTAACTCAATAAATAAATAATGAAATAATTTAATAAAGAGCCAAAAAATTGACAAATGAAAAAAAAAAAGCTCATCACAAGACAGTAATAAAAAAGTACACAAATCGATTATGAAACGCAATTTTAGTTTAAATAATAAAAATTCTTATTTCGTTAATATTGATTTAGTAAAATCATAAAATGAATTTCTTAGTTTTATCATTTGAACACATATATATATATATATATATATATATATATAACTAGTATTTTATAATTTAAATTATTATAAATTACAATATATAAATCGAAATATGTATTTATTGTTTATATTATATATTAAACATATTATTTATAGATATTAATTTATATATTAATATTATATATATATAGTTATATTATATATATATTATATATATATATATATATTATCTATATAAATTTCATTATATATAGATATATAATATATTATATATAATATAATATATTAGTATAGATAAATATATTATAATAATATATATATATATATACATATATATTATAATATATACAACAAAATTGTTAACAAATTCAAATTTACGAAAAAAAATTAATAAATAAAAAAATAAGTCCTTGGCAACTTTACGATAATTGCCAATTAAAATAAGAAAGCTCAAAAAAGGTGATTTTCTGTTCTTTTTATTAACGAATTTATTAAAATTTCAATTTTCACTTCATATATTTTTTGAATATTTTATTATTTTTATTTTATTATACTCTAAATAATTAGATTGTTTTTTTTATTTTAATTTTATATCTCTTTTGTTTAGTTATAATTTCGGTTCTGTTATTATTCTATTTTTTATTATTATATTATTATATTATTATATTATTATTATTATTATTATTATTATTATTATTATTATTATTATTATTATTATTATTATTATTATTATTATTATTATTATTATTATTATTATTATTAATTTTGACTCTTTCCTTCAAGTGTTATGACTTCGAGAGTTTTCCCTTCACTCACCCATAGTAT
Organism: Trachelipus rathkii; assembly: GCA_015478945.1. Classification (NCBI taxonomy): domain Eukaryota; kingdom Metazoa; phylum Arthropoda; class Malacostraca; order Isopoda; family Trachelipodidae; genus Trachelipus; species Trachelipus rathkii. Next base: position 9,072 of record JABUQX010037913.1, read on the forward strand.
AAAAAAAAAGACCCCACCTGATTATCTACAGCTCTCTGTACGTCTCTGTATCGAGGTATTTACAAGCTGCCGGAATCTATGTTAACTTACGTCTTAGTCCAGGTTATCCTTTCACTTTTACTGTATCACGCTTCCACGTGATGGTTATGATTTCGTGTAGACTTCACGTGATGCGGAGGATTTCCATGGTAGTGATATCTATTCAATCAATTTGAAGATTTATGAAAGAAATTATTTATTATCAGAAAGTAAATGGGATGGGTCAAGCTGTACGGAACCTTTAAAAAAAAAAAATATAACTCTTTGTTGCATACTGAATTGTTGTGAGAAATCGCATGGCAGACAGCGGTATGCACCCTGTATACAAGTTCCCCTATTTAATAAGCCATTTCCTGTCAAACGCACGATTGTGTTATTGAATTTAGGTTTTATATTTTAAATATTTAATATTTTTAAATACAATCGATTTATTTGGACTTAATATTAATGTCTTCGAGACCCTAACTTCCCGATCTTCTTGTCTTAGTTCATTACCATAAGCATCCCTCATTAAATCCAATAGTCTTCCTTTACTAGGAATAGTAGCAGTAGTGTAGTAGTAGTAGTATCAGTAGTACGTGAGTATTAGTAGTAGTAGTTGTGAATGATGGTGGCTTGATGGTGGTGATGCGTGGTGTGGTGGTGATCTGTGGTGGTGTGTTGACCTATGACTCTTTTACAGACTGAAGAAAATTTCATCGGAAAGTTGTAACACCCTGTATTTTACTGCTTTTAAAAAAATAGAATTAATTTATAATGCATTTCTTTTTTTAACTTCGTATAATTTATATGTTTTATATAAAGTACAAATTTTAATATATATATATTACTATATATATAATATATATAATTATATTATATTTAAATATATAAATTATATATATATCTATATATATATTATATATATATACTATTTATATATAGATATATAATAATATATATACTATCATATAAATAGAATGTCAATTTTTAATCACAGTATGACTAGAGAAATCGCAGGTCCCTACAGTAAACAAATTATATATTTCTGAACATTCAGCCGAAATCCTAAGGATGGATTTTTTTTTTTTTTTTTTTTTTTTTTGCTTTTTTTTTTTTCTTGTGGCTTATTCAATCGAATACCTATTTAAAACAATTATTCCCCCATTTACGTGGTCTTCGAGACGACGGGCGACAGTTAAAGCTAATACCAAAAGTGTTTTGGATGTAAA
>JABUQX010037914.1:0-5000 GCA_015478945.1 Trachelipus rathkii
CTGTAATGGGTGTCTGAGACCCCCCCCCCCCGAAGGAAAAGCATAAATATTTAAGTAAAAATTATATTTTTTAAAAATATAATTTTTACTAAATTTTTTATGCTTTTCATGTTTATAACAAAAAATTTGCGTTTTTACACAATATAAAGCAGTAAATCAGTAAATCAAACCACCCACCCTACCCTCCCACCCCTCCATGATCTATTGATCTAATGATCTATTGATTTATTGATTCGTTATATTTTTTACTAAAATTGTAAATCAGTAAATCAAACCACCCACCCTACCATCCTCACACCTCCATGATCTATTGATCTATTGACCTATTGATCTATTGATCAATTGATAAATTGATATATTGATATATTGATTCAATTAATATTTTTACTAAAACTGTTACGTAAAGCAGTAAATCATTAAACCAGTAAATCAAACCACCCACCCTACCCTCACCACCTCTCCATGATCTATTGATCTATTGATTCAAGTCATATTTTTTATTAAAATTATTATGTTTTACATACCCTAAAACAGTATATCAGTAAATCAGTAAATCAAACGGCCCACCCTACCCTCCCACACCCATCCATGATCTATTGATCTACTGATCTGTTGATCCATTCATACAAGTCATATTTTTTACTAAAATTGTTGTTTTACATACCCTAAAGCAGTAAATCAGTAAACCGGTAAATCAAACCCCCTCCCCCGCACCTCCTATCCTTCCATGATCTATTGATTCAAGTCATATTTTTTACTAAAATTGTTATGTTTTACATGCCCTAAAGCAGTAAATTAGTAAATCAGTAAATCAAAACACCCTCCCAGTACCCTCATACCCATCCTATGATCTATTGATCTATTGATTCATGTCACATTTCGAGTATCATTTTGGATAAACATAACATAAAATAAAGTTCTTTATACACTGACCAACGAATATATGCTAACGTAACAAAGTTTTTACATTAATAAAGCTAACATAGCATCACCTGAACTAAGAATATAATGTACAACGACAAACCTAACACACCTTAAGCTCGAATTAACTGTTAAAATTAACAAAGTTCCCCACTTAGCAACAGTAAAGTAACTAGCATAGCTTACAAAAACGTAACCTATTCCCATTTGTCAAGCATATCTCTAACATATGAATGTTAATTTTACATTAGCATGGTAATATTTAACAAAAATTTATCATAACCTTGTCTAATTATCATACTGATCAACGAATATATGCTAACAAAGTTTTCACATTAATAAAGCTTACATAGCATCATCTGAACTAAGAATATAATGCCAACGACAAACCTAACACACCTTAAGCAAGAATAAACTGTAACATTAACAAAGTTATATACTTAACAACAGTAAAGTAACTAACAATGCATACAAAAACGTAACTTATTCCTACTTTGTCAAGCTTATCTCTAAAATGTCAATGATAAGTTTACACTAACACGGTAATATTTAACAAAAATTTATCATAACCTTGTCTAATTATCATACAGACCAAAGAATATATGCTACCGTAACAACGTTTTTTACATTAACATAGTAATATTTACAAATATTTATCATTACCTTACCTAACTATCATAATTCCCATCGAATAATTGCAAACAAAATTTTATCCAAACATAACAAATTTATTTATTTTTTTTAATAAAATATCATTGTAAATTGTAATAGTTTACTGATCCTAAAGCAGTAAATCAGTAAATCAAAACAACCGCACCCCTCCCCTCCCCTCCCCCCCCCTCTTCCATGATCTATTGATCTATTGATCTATTGATCTATTGATTCCGGTCACACTTCGAGTATCATTTCGGATGAACATAGCATAAAAATAAGTTCTTTCTAAACTAACCAACAAATATATGTTAGCGTAACAAAGTTTTCACATTAATAAAGCTAACATAGCATAACCTGAACTAAGAATATAATATACAACGACAAACCTAACACACCTCACGCACGAATAAACTACTAACATTAACAAAGTTCCGTACTTAACAACAGTAAAGCAACTAACACAACGCACAAAACGTAACCTATTCACACTTTTTTCAAGCATATCTCTAACATATCAATGTTAATTTTACATTAACATGGTAATATTTAACAAAAATTCATCATAACCCAGTCTAATTATCATACTGACCAGCGAATATATGCTATCGTAACAACGTTTTTCACATTAATATAGTAATATTTAAAAAAATTCATCATAACCTAGCCTAACTATCATAATACCCAACGAATAATTGCAAACATAACAAAGTTTTATTCAAACAAAACATAAAAATAACAAAGTCTTATCCAAACATAACATACATATAAGTTCTTTGAATAAAATATCACAGAAAAAAGTAATAGTTTAATGATTTTAAAGCAGTAAATCAATAAATCAGTAAACAAAATCACCAACCCATTGATTGATCTATTGATTCAAGTCATATTTCGAATACCATTTTGGATAAGCATAACAAAAATAAGTTCTTTATATACTGACCTAAAAGTATATGCTAACGTAACAAAGTTTTAGCATCAATAAAGCAACCATATCATAACCTGAACTAAGAATATAATGTACAACGACAAACCTAACATACCTTACGCACGAATAAACAACCAACATTAACAAAGTTCTATACTTAACAACATTAAAGTGAGTAACATTGCACACAGAACGTATCCTTTTCACACTTTTTCAATCATATCTGTAACATATCATTGTTATTTTTACCTTAACATAGTAATATTTAATAAAAATTTATTATAACCTTACCTAATTATCATACAGACCAACGTATATATGCTAAGGTAACAAAGTTTTTACATCAATAAAGGTAACATATCATAACCTGAACTAAGAATATAATATACAACGACAAACCTAACATACTTTACGTGTGAATAATCTGCTAACATTCACAAAGTTCCCTACTTATCAAAGGTAAAGTAGCTAACAGGACATACAAAAATCAATGTATCCCTACTTTTCCAACATATCAGCAACAGCTAAAGCAGTATTATCTAACAAAATCCCTTAACAAAGTTACCAATCTATCAAAGATAACCCCATCTTGAACTATGAATTGATACTACCTTCATCAAAGCGCCATTCACATCAAATATAATGTCATTTTGAACTTTGAATAAACGTAGACATTATCAAAATTCTCGGACAAACCTAACATTCCTCAGCAAAAAAACTTAACCTAAGCCCACGTTTCCAACACAACATGACCAGTTAACACCGTAATATCATACGAAACTTATCATTTCTCTAACAAATCAGTGTTAATTAATTTCATATTGTCATAGTAATATTTAGCAAAACGTAGCAGAAATTAAACATAGCCTAGCAAATATAACACTTACAATGGAGGAAAACCTACAATAGATACTAACACTTGGACCTACTAATAAGACATTAACATTCGGACCTATGAATAAGTTCTTAACCTACTCTTCATTACACAGCAAAACTTAACCTATCCCTGCTCTTCAATCATATCATCAGCAGCGAAAGCAGTATTTTCTAACAAAATTCCTTAACAAAGTGTCCAAACTATCAATGATACCGGCATCTTGAACTATGAGTTGATACTACATTCATCAAAGTGTGTGTCATATCAAATATAACATCATTTTGAACTATGAATAAACGTGGACATTAGCAAAATTTTCTATCAAACATCATAAAATAACCTATCGATCATACAGATCAACGAATAGACGCTAACAACTTAGCCTATCCTACTTTTCGAAAATTACGCAATACCTTCGAGTCGTTAGGCATACACGGTAGGCTTATCATTGGAGTTACTTTCATGTTTATACAAAAGCTTTTACGAATGCGCTCACTCAGCAACATAATCTCAATCTTCACTATACATAACCGATCAATTTTCAACGCTGAGTCCCAACTACTCGCAGATCACCCCGGAGATGCATGAAGACCCATATCGGGGTACCCCGAAGGGGGGTGTAAGCGGTAGGGGCACAGCCCTTAAAAAACATCAAAAGCATAAAAATTTTAGTAAAAATTATATTTTTTAAACAAAATAAATTAAAATAAATAAAAATAATAAAAATTTGAAAATAAATTAAAAAAAAAATTTAAATTGAAACAAAAATTAAATGTAAAATGAAACATAAAATAAAATAACAAACGAATGTTTGCTAACTCAGCACCGCATTGGCTCCAGCACCGGTGTAGGCTATGACTCATTTGTTCCGACACATGAGACTTCTTCTTCCTCCATCCTTCCTCCTTCCTCCTTCCTCCTTCTTCCTTCCTCCATCTTCTTCTGTTTTGCGTTCAGTGCATTTCTTCTGGGGATACTCCCAGACACCCTTTACGAACTTACAACTCTCATATTCGAGTTCTACGACCTTATAAACATATATTTTGACACCAATATGGGAGTAAACGAATATTTATTTACTCAGCACCGCACCTGCTCCAGCACCGGTGCCGTTGTTAACTCCTACTCATCTGACTCAGACTCCTTCTCCGAATCCTTCCTTCTCTGACTCCGACTCCGACTAATTTCTCCACTTCTCTTATGCATTTCGTCCATTTTTTTCTGGCCCAGACACCCATTACGAACTTATAACCACCATATTCGAGATCTACGGGTTCGATAACATATATAAAGATACAAATATTGTATTAATATGCAAATATTTACTAACTCAGCACCGCACCGGACCCAGGACTGGTGCAGGATCCATCCGAATCCGACTCCGACTCCGACTCCAACTCCAGCTCCGAATCCTTTTTCCAAATTTAATCCTTCTACGGTCATTTCAATTTTTGGGGAGACCAGGACCCGTAACCGATGTGTGTGTATGCTCGTGTGCGTAAAAATCGATTTCCTATGGGAATCGATTTCGGTTAAATATCGATTCCCTTCGGAAATCGATTTTTTCAACTCGCTACAGGGTCACACACCTACCAACACACACACCTACAAACACACACACAC
>JABUQX010037914.1:10000-17500 GCA_015478945.1 Trachelipus rathkii
TGGTGAGACACTTCCTTTACTGTCAATAGTGGTGTTCCTCAGGGTTTCATCTTATCTCCTACTTTATTCCTACTTTTCATTAATGATCTTCTCACCTGCACATCTAACTCTATTCACTCATATGCCGATGACTCGACCCTTTATTCTTCAACTCATTTCAATTGCCCATCTTTTACATCTAGAATTTCCTCTGTCTTAATCTTTCCGATTCTATTCTTGTTTATCTGGATAGAATTTGCGGTTGGGGTCGTCTCAACCTTCAATTCTTAAACCCAACTTCTACAAATCTCCCTCTCTAAAACACCTTTTAACTTTCCTATCTCTTTTGACGGTTCTCTAGTCTCTCCTGTTGACAATATAAACATCCTTGGCCTTAACATAAACAAAAAATGTCTTGGAAACCTCACATCACAACGGTTGCTGGGGCGGCCTCAAAGAAACTGGGAGTTCTGTTTAGACTGAGAGACTTTTTCCTCTTCTCAGCCAACTAGTCAAGGGTCTCATCCGCCCTTGTATAGCGTACTACTCTCATATCAGGGTGAACTCTGGCTTTTGACAAGTCGAGCCGTGAGCCAAAATGCTTATAAACTGTTATGTATTTTCCAGTTCACTAGACCCTCTATCTTTGCGGCAAGATGTTGGTGCTTTATCTCTTTTTCTATAGGTATCGCAGCGGCAGGTGTTCGAGGGAACTTACCACTCGCGTACAACCACCTTTACGACACCCTCGTAGAGTTTTGTGTAGATATTGGTAACTCCAGGCTAGTTCGCTGCGGTGCTTCCTTCTTTCCTGCCACCACTGTTCTGTGGAACTCTCCATCTCTGAGTTTCCTGCTGAATTTAATCTCCTCACTTTAAAGCCTGCGTCTATGCTCGCAATCTGCGTAATTTGCGCTAGCGGATGAAATTTTGGCGTGCAACACCCCCTCCTTGAATATAGCTCTGCCTGTGAGTGGTGGTGATAACTGTAAAAAAAAAAAAAAAAAAAAAAAATTGAAGACGGTTAACGTTAACGATTAACGTTAGCGGATGAAATTTGCGTGCAACACCCCCTTTGAATATAGCCTGCCTGTGAGTGGTGGGTGATAACCAAAAAAAAAAAAAAAAAAATAAAAAAAAATTGAAGACGGTTAACGTTAACGATTAACGTTAACTTCCGCTACATTTTTTACCGATAAACGCTTTAATGATTAACGACGTTAATTTTTTTTGTTAACGATTAAGAATTAACGACGTTAACTTTTTCATTAACGGTGCCCACCTTTGTATATATATATAAAGTGGCTGGAATGCTGTGAGGGTAATTTCTTTTTCTTTCACTTAACAAGTTGCAGTTAAAATTCTTTTCGTTCCTTCACTTTACGTGTTGTTGTTTTTGTTGTTCTTTTGATAGCTCTTCGTATTAAACTTCATTTATACGTTGAAGGCCTAAGTATATGGAAGTACTCGGGTATACACCTTTCTCTGCCGAAGCCGCCTTCATCACCAACTAGAGGCTATATGAGACACCTTGAATGGTACTTCGAGGCTAAGGAATTGTCAACTAAGTATTTACAACCATTTTTAAACTTATCTCTATATTGGTATGTGCGAATAAAACTCAGCGTTGGTCCTGATCTCAATTATTTATTAAAAAATCGTCTTTACTATGTTTAACAACCTTGCACACATGCAGATAAACTCGTTACTTTTAAACAGATTTACCTTTCCTCTCTAAGATGCGAGTTAATAATTTATGAAAACTAAAGCTTATTTTAAGTAAAAAAAAAAACGGGAAATAGACCCGTGAAAATGCAATTTTGAAACATAGGTCTTAGACAAAGTTAAAGACATGAAAAACGATAATTTTGTAGAATATAGTACAAAAATGCTGTAAAATACAATATTATACTATAATTTACACAATCTATCACATGTCATGGTGTAAAAATTCGACTAAAATAATAAATTCATTTTTACGTCTTCAGAGAGAGAGAGAGAGAGAGAGAGAGAGAGAGAGAGAGAGAGAGAGAGAGAGAGAGAGAGAGAGAGAGAGAGAGAGAGAGAGAGAGAGAGAGAGAGAGAGAGAGAGAGAATAATAGTACACAAAAACATACAATTTGAACCAAATCCAAAACGTTATTATCTGGGTCAGTCACTTAGAAATTAACATAAAATTAATTATTCAGTACTACATTACCATGTTAAAACAATACAAACATATATTTATTATGATCTTCAGTCCTAATACTTCAATAAAAATTTTTTCAATATATAGGTACATTTACTTCGAATATGGATAAAGAAAATGCAAAAATTTTTTTGGGTGACTAAGTAAATGACATATGTTTAATTAGTTACAACACACACTATATATCACTTTCCCTCTATAAGTGGTGCGTAATTTTACACTAAATTAATTTTTAACAATATATTTTTGAAACGCACCCTTCGCACTTGGTTGCTTCTATAAACTAAATTATGTTCCTGCTATTCAGTAGATGAGGTGACCGTCTGTGAAGGCGAATTGCCACCCGGTAAAAGATCCATCTAGGAACGCGTATTACCATCTGGTAAAGGATCCATCAGCGAAGGCATAGGGAGTACGGCAGGCTTCCAACGACTAATAGAAACGACATCCGTCCGTCCATCAGGAAAATATATCTTGTAGAAACGATCCATCCGTTGAAAAGCCTTGTAAGGTCCAGAATAAGGTGCTTAAAAACTCTTCCGATTGCTATCAACTCGAAGAAAGGCGGGGGTACAGGTTTGAAGTTCGGCAGGAATGTATGATGAAGCACTGGAGGAACGAAGAGGTGGTAGCTGTCGAAAATGAAATTGTTTTATGTGAGCCATAAATTTTCTCATGAAGTCCTTGAAAGAATCTCTATTGTTAGGTGCTTGAAGAAGAATTATAGGGCAAAGAGGCGTTTTTCTAGTTACTGCTCAAAAAGAAGAGAATCCGGAGTCATCATGAATGCAGCGTAGACTTAGCATGATGACTGGAAGAGAGAGAAACTAGTTTTGTTTTCACGTACACCATGATAGAACTCTTCAGTGATCGATGAAATCTTTCTATTTGACCATTTGCTAAAGGGTGGTAAGCGCTTGTCCTGTGTTTGTGAAATCCAAGTAAGTGTGACAGTTTGGTGAAGAATTCACCTTCAAATTATGGTTTCTATCCGAAATAAGACAAAGAGGAATTCCAAATCTTGATATTTACTGAATGAAGGCAAAAGTGAAAGATTTTGAAGTCTTATTCACTAGAGGAATTGCTCCTGTCCACTTAGTAGTCTTTTCAATGCAATGCACGTGAGTAGACATCTGAAGACGGGAGCTGAAGTATCGATTAAGGAGGATGGAGGTTATGGTCCCACGGTGTTGATATGTACTGTTTCAAAACGCTGTGACGGGATTTCCATGGGAGCAATAAGTGGTTTAGTATGACGTTGAATCTTTGAAAGTTGACATAAGTGACGACAAGAGAGAACCAAGTTCTGATTTCACGATTCATGTTAGGCCAGAAATACCTAGCCTTGATAAGAGGCAAAGAATCTTTAACTCCAGGATGAGACATCTGATGAAAATTGTTGAAGAACTGTTCACGATAAGGTTTTGGCAAAAATGGCCGTAGAAAAGCTGATGAAGTATCACACCGTACTTGTATATATATATACAAGAGGGTAAGAATGAAGACCCTGCTGAAAAGTGGTAGTTTCTTTATCCAATGATTGAAGATAGGCGATGGCAGGTAAATCGAGTGCATCTACTGTTACCGAGGATATCCGGGAAAAAGCATCTGTCACATTGTTATCTGCAACCCTAAGATAGGTCATTGAGGAGACATATTCTGTAATGACAGAAATATGACGTAGTTGCCAATAACATTTTGCTTGATTCCAACAATAGAAAACTTAGGCGAGAGGTTTGTAATCAGTGCACAAGATGGCATTCCTTCCTTCTAACACATGCTTGAAATGAAGAACAGAATAGTAGGCTGATGGAAGTTTTCGGCCGAAAGCTGAGTATTTTCGTTGTTGCTCTGATAGCTTTTTGTTTAAGAAATCTATAGGTCCTGGCTATCCATCAATCATTTGATGAAGAGCTTTTTCTTTAGAAGCCTGACCACTATTCGTTACAAGTTAAAGATGGGTAACATCCAGCAAAGAAAATGGAAGATTTGTGTCATTTTGAAGTTAATTCTTGATTTCACGAAATTCATTCTCTTCTTCTGTAGCCAAGGGGAGATAATTATCTTTTGGATGGTGTTTTTCTTTTTCTGACAAAGGAAAGACGAGTTATCACAACACAGGATAAAACGACGGAGTACCCAATTATTCCCAAGAATCTGCTAAGAGCTGCTGAATCTAGAGGAAAAGGATTCGCGGAAATTTCGGACGTCTTCTTTGAAAGAGAAGAAACTCCATCTGAAGATATATCATATCTGAAAGAGATGAGAGATGACTTGAAAAATTCACATTTTCATAAGAAGATTTTGAAAGAATTTTCCTGAAGAAGCTTGAAAACTGCCCTGAGATGTTCTTCATGTTGTTCTGAAGTTGATTTAAAAATTAACAAATCATCTAGCTGGAAGTAAATAAATGGGAGTCCATTATGCGTTGAAATGTAGGGCCATCATTTTTCAAATTAAATGGCATAGAAACGTATTCAAACAGGCTGTAAGGAGTTGTAATGACAGTCTTTTCGGTGTCCTCCGGTTGTATTGGAATTTGATGGTATGCTCTCTGAAAGTCTATTTTACTGAATATAGCTAATCCACATAGATGTTGTGAGAGACTTTGAATGTGAGGAAGTGGATATCCATCCCTTCTAGTAATGGCATTTGAAGATCTGTAATCATCACAAGGTTCCCAGGTTTCTGAGGGTTCTTTGGCACCAGATGGAGCAGAGAAACCCAAGAAGACTTTGAAGGTCTGATGATTCCATTCTTCAAAAGAGTGTCGAAATCCGATTTTCTGCTTTTAGTTTATCTTCGGGAAGACGGCGAGGTCTTGCAAACACTGGAAGAGAATATCCAGTCTCTAAGTTGTGAACATGTTTTTGTGAATTAAATTTGATTTTCGTCAAGTCAGTGGGTGAAAAACTATTAAAGGAAACTCCTGAAGCAAAGCTGAGACGTTAGTGTATTCAATGTTAGCGTTAATTTGTAAGGAAAAAACTTTTTCGGAAGAGATTTGAAGAGGAGACAGAAGAGATGTACTTTTGAATTGCAGAGTTTTCTTATCACAATTGATAATTAAGCTGTAATGATGTAGAGAATCCATACCCAATATCAGCTACGGTGAAAGTCCAGTTAAATTCTGGACCAAACTTCTTGACCGTTGTAAATGTCGCAATTTCACCATGACATTTAATAGACGATCCATTGACTGCGGAACAAGTAACATTAGTGGAAAATGGGACATGTTATCTACCATTGAAACAGGTGGGCTCAAGACGGAGGCGCTGGTGTCCAGCAAGAAGAGAGTATCTGCGCCGAATATTGTGATATTGATAGTTACTTGCGAACTAATTATAGCGCATCAATCAGCTCACTCTTCTAGTTTTTCGTTGGGCAGAAGACACTCTTGAAGAGGGACGAGACGAGGGCTGCACCTGAACGTTAGATTTATCCGGCCACTTGCACCATGGCCTGGATGTCCTTGCCGTTGGTGAAGTAAATGCTCTAAAAGACCGTAGGGCCTTTGGTTCCGACCATGATAAAACCCATGTTTTCAATGCCACGCTGCTAAGGTTATGTTAAGGAATGTTGATGTAATGTTATGTTACATTACTGCCATAACATGAGATAAAAATTGGCAAAAACAGTCTAGAACTGTTAGCTATCCTCCTCCACTTTGATTCAGAAGGTGCTGCTTGTAGCTACAGTGGTTTTTTTTTGAAAGAGTCTTCAAAAGCTGCGTTCGGATGATGTATTCTCAAATTTTCAATTTGGTACCATAACTAAGCATTTCTCTCAAATGAATGGAAGGTTGCCACTGCAAGCATGTTTATACATAACTTCATTGAATAATCTAGTCTTACCCTTCTCGTAGATTGTAATGACCGCTGTCTTCAGCAAAGTTTACGCTTGAGCATCAAGTTCTGCAGAAAAGATAGGATCTACGACATCTGTTTGGAGCTGAGAGAGCGTATAAGTACTTCAACTTTTCTGAAGTAATTTTTCCAAGGTGAAACTTTGCCACTGAGACTCTGAACCAGATTGGAACAGAAATCTCGGAAAACACAGGAGGTTTTACATTGATTTCGGAGATGGTCTCACATTCTGCTGGAGGGGACTGCGATTGTTCGTCATCAGAAGTCATCTTTTTCTACCTCAGTAAGGGTTGTTCTTCTTTTTTTGCCTGCAGCCGGTCTGGTCTGCTTGAGTTACCGTTGGAGAGAAACCTCTGCTTCTGTCACTGTAGGAGAGAGACCTCTGCTTCTGTCACCACAAGAGATAGAGACATCTGCTTGTCACCTTGGGAGATAGACTGCTGCTTATGTTAAATTACCAGAGAGACTGCTGCTTGCAGCACCGTAGGAGAGAGACTTCTGCTTGCCAGGAAAATCTGCTTAAGAGAGATGGTGTTCAACCTCTATGGTCATCAATTATGAAGTGGCAGGAGTTCTGTGAGAGTTATTTATTTTCCTTTTTCCTCCATTTCACAAGAAGTAGTCACCAATTCTGTAGTCAGTGGAAGAGGTCAATTCTCTTGTGGCCGGTGAAGGTGATCTGCCTCTCGGTAGACAGAAGTGAGCTCTGCCTCTTTGTAGGCGGAAGAGATCATGGCCTTTTTGGCAAGAGCAGAGTACAACCTCTTTGTAGACCGTACAGAGATGTTGGCCTCTTTGTAGGCCAGAGTGGAAAAGCTGAGAGTTCTTCTTCTTTCCAGGCTAATAGGGCTTATAGGTGTAGAGGAGGGCTTGTAGTTATCTCTTCTTCTTTTGCTTGTTCCTCTGCTTTAATGGTCACTGTAGTAGTTCTCTTGAAATCTCTCTCTCTCTCGTAGATATAATGAAACTCAAATTGTGAGTTGGATAGAATAAAGCTATTAAAATGCTTTCAACTATATTTAACAACTTCGCAAACCTAAAACTATTCTTTCAGTACAGTTTCTTCAACTTTGCTCTTAAGCGTCCTACACAGATGTCATTTTCGTTACAACCAATTTTGTTTCCCCCAATTATGGGTAAAAAAGTGGGGGTTATTTTAAGCGCGTAAATCGTTACTTACACATTTCATCAATAAACAGCCTATTTTTAATAATTACTATGCATAAAATGGTGAAAAATGCTACAAAACATTATATTAAACAGATTTTACATTATTTATTATATATTATAAGATAAAATACATAAAAAAAGCTTAAAGCGAACTGCAGTTCTGTTCTGATAATAATAAAAAGCAAAATTGGAAATATGCAAGAGTTTACAGAGAACAGTTTTTTCACGTTAACTTTTCAATATTTTTGAGAAGTATTTTTAAAACACAGCATAATGCCAGTTACCTTAATAATT